>JAWPHD010002513.1:0-253458 GCA_037043455.1 Cyrtodaria siliqua | reverse complement strand
CCAGTTGAGTTCCATATTTCCAGATTGGCCATCAAAATGCACAACGAGAAGCTGAACAGATAGGCTACAGACTACTTTTCAGACTTTAGTGTGAGCCCCTTCACCGAATACCGAATACGCACCTGTAGACGTTCAATGACTTTACACTCGTCATATTTTTTGACCGACAGTGCCGAGTCGAACATTTTATCGTTTTAGCGTGTAATTTTTATAAAGAAATACCATGATGTTCGTAACATGTAGTACACGCCATGTACTATTTAAGCTTAAACAACATATTTTTAGTATCTCCTTGTATTTCATTAGAAAAGAACACAAGTGTTACCATTTTTAAAAGCATTTTAACAATGACATCTCTTACGAGTTACTTCCCCTCGCTTCGAAATTTTAAATGGGTGAATCTCGAAATTTCTCGCGCAGTAAAGCATCTACAAGTCAATACAGCTGAAGATGACGAAACTTAAAGGGGAACTAAAATTTTAATCATGTAAACTTGTTACAATCTTCCAGATTACGCATTTAAAAAAAAGGAAAATGGCGGCTGTTTCACTTTTTTTTGACGTTAAAAACCACTCTATACAACCAAACAATTATTTCACTTACCAGTCAGGACGCACGGGAACGTAAACACGTGCATAGACCTAAGTGTTCTACTCATTTCACCACAGTAGTTTGACGCAAAATAGTCCCATTATCGGGTCACGTGCTGTTTAATTGAAATGTGTATGACCTTATAAAACACACTATAAATCGAAAGTGACTGTATTAAAAACATCAAAAGTGCGCATGTTCATGTGTTATATAATGTTCTTTGATGTAGTTGTTGAATAAATGTCTCAAAACTCTTTACTTGTCATTATTGTGATGAACGCCGTTCGTTATTAAATTTTGATGTTTTTTAAATCCATTTTATTGTCAAAAGTTCATTTTGTGCGCCCATTTGGTGTCATCACAGATTTTCCTAATATTTTGGAATTAGATAGTCCGATACCTCGACTACGTTTTCTGAAAATATTAGGAAAATCTGTGATGACACCAAATGGGCGCACAAAATGAACCAACCTCACTAACGGAAAGTTCGTTAATCAGCCCAAATGGCTGAAATATGCGGTGTAAACATTCTGAACCATGTAAATTGATGATCTCGAAATTAGGGATTCAACTGGCCAACAGTGTGTGAGTTATTAAACAATATTGTTTAACATATCACCCAATTAAAACAATCGAACTAACAGTATTTTGGTAAACTATTTATAACGTATTCGATATTTGAAAAATACCCCCATGCGGAACCTCAGGAAAAGAAGACGCCATTTTGTTTGAAAAGTGACACTTCGGGTCAGTGTTTTCTTCTAATTTGAGAGGATTTTATCAGAATATGGCCAACAAGGAACGTTATAAAGTGTTATAATGAGGAGTTTAAGCAAAATAAAATGGTAAGTATCATGTTATATTGGATACTTTTGTTGTAACTGGTGTTAAATGACGGACCTGCGAACAGCTGATTTTGTTAAAAATGCAGGAAATTTGGCTGCTGGACGTGAGACCCGAAATGGGCGGTTTGGGAGGCTTTTCGCGAAACAATTTTATTAAAAAGGCGCAATTTTTACAAATCATTGATTGGTTGAAATTTGTATAGTTGTTCACGATTGTTTAATAACTTTTAAATGCGCTAAAATTTAAAAAATCGGTCTCTTTGTTCCTGCCTGCTTGTATGGTTAGCCATTTTTTTCACATTGGGTCGAATTTTCGTAGTTCTTGGTCAAAAAAGCGATATTTCAGTTCATTTTGGAAATATTTGATTTTAAGAAACACATCAATATTTATTTGCGATTTATATAAGTACAATTTTGATGGTTTTGGCGTGATATTTGTTATTTGGCAATAACTTAAACACAGTTGGTGTAAATCGTGTTAGGGGGCATCTCACAGTTATTACAGTACGTTCGCGGTGCACAGTTCTGTTTACAGTCCACACAGCTGCAACATTTTTTTTCGCCATTTTTGTGGAGACTGCTCATTAAACTTGTTTATAGATCTACTTTAGATTAAAATTTGACATCAGTATTGTTTCATAATTATTTTTTTAGTTATTTGTAATTTACAATATATTTTAATGTTCATTTACTGCAGATGCTATAGCCAGTGTCAAAATTCGCAAGTTTTAAAATTAGAAAATTGTTTGAAAATTAACATTTTGTTTTTTTCAGATTCTTTGAATGTTACTGTGCTAGAGTAACTTGTTTGCGTTGATTTTTTTGTACAACTGAACTAGGATATGTAGTACACAGGCTTAGGATATTGATTGAACTCTGTGTATAACTGTTGTATGTATGTGTGCATATATAAACACACCCAGTGACCCTTCATTTTGTATGAGGGGCGTCCGTGGCCAAGTGGTTAGAGTCTCTGACTTGAAATCACTTGCTCCTTACCACTGTAGGTTCGATCCCTCGGGGACATAGGAATCTTTATGTGAGGAAGCTATCCAGCTGGCTTGCGGAATGTCGGTGGTTGTACCCAGGTGCCCGCACGTGCACGAAAATTGCCCGGAGGGGCACCTGGGGTCTTCCTCCACGAGTGGAAGCTGGAAAGTCGCCATATGACAGCTGTTGGTGCAACTATAAAATTCAATTCAATTTGTTTTGTATATTTAATGCACATTTTAATAAAAGGCTCCGGGTTGGCCAAAGGGGGAGGCTTATCTGTGACATGGAACTGTAATGTATACTGGCTGTATACCAGATATCGACATTTTTATGATGATTCTTTAATATATTTAAATCAAAACAAGTCATCTCATAAATATTTTTGCCGGTAGAGAAGCTTACCCCTTTGCCGTAAATATTCTGCGTTTACATAATTCCTATTCTCAGTAACGAGTGTCACGTGACCGTTACTAAATATAGACTGAATTGGGCCGGTCGTTTAAGCCGAATGTAGTAGTTATCGTCATGTTCAGTTTAATACCGAATAATCCATGTTGGGATGGTGAAAACGTGTGTATAGTTATTAATTGAAACATAAATATACTATTGCATATGAATACACCAAAAAAATATCTAGAAAACAATGATATCTACAATTTAAAAAGTTTTTTCTACTGTAGGTATCGGATGTAATTTACTTCACTTCGACGTTCATAATTTAAAAGGAAATAACTGTCCGCAAATTTAAATTGATTGACGTGAACTAGTTGTCATCCTTGGCTGAAAATTGTTAGCACATGCTTTTAGTTTTTTGGGCATGTCAAATTGTTTCAATGGTTCTACGTAAAAGGTCAGCTATTTTAAATGGAAATTTTCCTGCGCATGCGCATTAGCGCGTGATTCCCCCGATTGTGTATTGTTTATAACGGCATGCGCAGGAAAATTTCCATTTAAAATAGCTGACCTTTTACTGGTTGGTTTGAGAGTGTATGTTAACATTTCTAAAATATTTTTTCCTCTCCAATCGTCTGATGATAGTGTGTAGTGTTTTGTAAAGTGGGGTCGAAAAATAATCACAATATTGAGCGTTTTATTGATAATGACGAAATCTGGTGAATGACGATAACTGGTACACAACCAGTATCTGTTTGGTTATTATATACATAGCTTCAACATATTCAGTTACCAAAATGTATAAAAAACAACAACATTTTTTTTAAAATAGTGTGTTGTTTTTTATACATTCCTGGACGGATGAATTGAAAACTGTTTGCAAAATGTAATTCACTGTATAAAACCTGTGGGTGGGGTATGCCACGCAAAGGCATTTTTTTTTATATAATGAAAATTGATATCAAATATTTTCTTTTATAAACATATCTATGATTATAAATATCCTTTTTTAAACACTTTAGATCCCCTCCACCCCCGACACCACGCGGAATCATTGACTCGACTGAGTATGAATGCCATGCCCAAACACTGGAACTTCCTAAATTTTCCCCATGAACTTCCAAATTTGATATGCAGGAAGTTCAGACTTCCTAAATTTGAACCTTAGTGGAAGCCCTGGTGATATGGAACCACATGGTTGATAAAATTTAATAGAACCCTTAATAGAAGTTTACAGCATCATATTTAAACATGTTCAGCATGTTTGTGCAGTTAAACTATATAATTACCTTATTATTGCAAAATTTCATAAAGAATATCAACAGAAAACTCTTTTCAACCCCAAAATAGAGCTTTTGCTATCTGTATGTAAAGCGTCTTATGATGGTCAAAACAAGACATACTTAAGCCATATAGCTAATACATAGAGGATCTTAAACAAGTTCCCATTTCATATAAGATTTATGAAACGAGTTATGAATTATTTTAATTTTAACGAGCCGAGTTAAAATTAAAAATAATTCATAACGAGTTTCATAAATATTATATGGAATGGGAACAAGTTTAAGATCCTTTTTATCACATAACATTGCAATCAAATTAGTAAAAATTAATTCAGATGGACATAGAACCGCCAAGACTTCAGACACACTCTAGCGCCAAAACGTCATAAAATGTGTGACATAACGTTGCATATAAAAGAGTTTTGTGTTTTACCTCTTTACAAAATAGCAGTCTCCGCCAACCTTTTAACAAACCAACAACAATGTTTTGTATAAAGTGCATTATTTTTTATAAGCTGTCACAAATAATAAGTTTATGACTCAGATCTGGGTGAATTTGTAATAAATAAAATATTTTCAGCTAATAAACTTGCGTAGTGTTACAGGTTTAACTCAACCAATCAAAATCGTTCCAGGTTGTATTACACGTGTGTCATACAATAGAATATTAAATGGGTGTTCGACACTGCTAACGAGGGACGTTATTTAATAAAAATGTTTCTTAGCACAAACATAATTTTAAAAAAAAAAGAGTTCAAACTGAATGTCACACGGGTGGGTTAGGGGTGGGGGTGGGGGGGGGGGGGGGGGGGGGTAGTGTGGGTGTGGGCATATAGTTGCCGCCATGTCCGTCTGTCCACTTTTCTGGTCCGCTTAACTCCTACTACATTTCCATCCGATTTTCATGAAACTGTATAGGAAGTATCAGTATGATGTCTAGTAGCACACACTTTCAGGATGTTTTAGTTAAAACAAAATTGGGCGGAGTTACGGGACTTTGCATTTTTTAAAAAATATATAAAGCTTATAAGCTCAACTCATCCGACATTTTCCATCTGCCAACAAATTCACACAGATCCGATTGTATTTCACATGTGCATTTTTATTCCGGAAGCATCCATCGATTCTACCGATTTCTTGTTTAAACTTGCTACCTAGTTTGTTAGAAGATATAGCCTGGCGGGGATTTTTCATTTTGGATGACAATAGGATAGAGGTTTGTTGAACTGTAGTACCTGGTTTAAACTCCCAGTGGCCTTTTTTTTGCCATTTACCATTCCAGTGCAGTATCCATATTGTTAACCCATTTGTGTTCATGAAAATTGCAATTAAATCTCAAAATGAAACCCTTGTATCAAAAATTACTTGAAAAGCTATAACAGATTTTGCATTTCCATGGCATTGGTATATGACAAATCTTCTGTTATCTACAAACGTGTGTTGTTGTTTGCAATGTTAGCAAGTGTTGTGGAAGTTATCAACTTGTGATTAACAATATGAATATAGACTGTATATTGTAGATGAAAAAAGCTTTCAATTTCAAAATTAACCAGTGTTTTTTTTCTCTATTTTGGGAACATAGCCCATGGCGTTGGAATTGGGAATTTTAGCGCGATTTTTCATAAAATTGGGAATTGTAGCGCGATTTTTAATAAAATTCGGAAAAATATAAAGTAAAGCTTTCCTTTCATAATTATATCTTTAATACTGTTTTTTGTACACCAAGATAAACAGAAGCATTTATAAGCTTTTGAACCCCAATCCAATGAACCCCAATCATTGGATTGGGACACTAAAAAAAAAAAAAAAAAAAAATTGGGAATTTTTTCCTCTTAATTGGGAAAAAAAGGTATGTTTTGGCATTGGGAATATGACCGAATTTCGGCTATAAAAACAGCCAAAAAAAAACACTGTTAACCATTAACCCGCTAAGGGCAACTACAATAGCTGATCAGGGTTTACAACGTCCAGCTGCTGATCATTCATTTGCCCCAAAACACCCCTTTGTCACATAAATGGAATGGTCTTAATTCAAAGAAAGAACAGTCCATTATATATGTCATAGTTATTAACCCTTAAACCCCTACATATAATATATCATGGACTGTTCTTTCTAATGCATTAAGACCATTTCATTTATGTGACAAAGGGGTGTGTTGGGGCAAATGACTGATTAGCAGCCGGACAATGTAAAGCAGAGCTACAGATCAGCTTTTTGATCAATTGGATATTTACCCATCGGTATTTATTTGGGTATTTCATGATTTCATTTGGGTAAAATAAAACATTAACTGAACAGTTTGCGACATTGTTCTGGGGTGGCATTCCACTAATATTGAATTTGTATACGCAAAATCTAATAAAATCAACTTCTTTTAAAATAGGCTTTATACATGTACAAGGTGACTGGGTGTCCCTTCAACAACCCATATTTTGCTCAGTTTGCATGGGTTGTTTTATCATTTGACAACTTCGATTACTTATTGGTACCCAGGCTTTTTATTGGGTATTTTGGCTTTTTAATTGGGTATTTAAGCATCCAACCCCTTTAATTATTCAAATAATTAATATTATAAATAAATGATTGCAAATAATTATGCAAGTTACGTTGAAAACCAATGGGACACCATGAGTTTTTGAATAAATGAAAGATTGCTGGGTGCCACTTTTACATGTTAGTGATGATGTTACCTAAACATCTTTTGTTCTTTTATTGCAGTAGGATGAGAATTCGATTGGAGATGTCAGTCGTGTTGATGCAGATGGAGGGATATTTTCCATTTCCGGACAGTGGAGTCACCCCTGCAGCCCTATATATCTAAGTAAGTCCTATATACTAATACTGTCAGTTATTTGAAGGAATTCATTTTCTGTTTAATCTGGGTTTTTTTATTTTTTTTTATTTAAAACGTTTAGTAACCAGAACATACAAATGGAACAGTCTATTAAATCATTTTAGAATTATTATTTTTTTTGAATTTTGTGATTCTTGGTTCCAAGAAACTCATTTATACTCAATGAGTGATACAAACAGTCTTAATCTGTTTCTCACAGCAATTAAAAAGCTCATTCAGTTCTGAGAACTGTTCAACACACTGATTTGCATCATAATTTAGCATAACATGATGTCATAATATGATACCTTATCATCCCTTATTTTTTAATAGTTTTATCTTTATATATTTACATTAATTTTTAATTTATAACATACTTCATTTTTCACCAATTTTTGCGCGCAATATGACCTATTTATGTGTCGACGTGCCGTAAAACACCATTAATTCATTCATAATACCAGGGTTTGATGTCATAATTCCAAAAAGTGATGTCATGATAGAAACTACGAAATTAACATTCTGATTGGTTCATTGCAGTGATAAAAATTGGACCAATAAAACCAGTTAATTTAAAGCTCATTACATTCTCAGAACACACCGAGGTTTTACTGGACATTGAGTAATGAGGTTCTTGAAACCCAGAAACACAAAATTCTAATAATAAAATAATTCTAAAAATTAAGACTGTTGTGAATGAAAATGTTAAAGTAGTAAATTATATGCATTTTGTTTTAAATATGTTATACTGAAATTCCCTGAAACGGATACATTGAAGCTAATTTATTAAAGGGACACACAGCCATCTTGATTTTTTAAAACCCCACAATATCCTGATAGTTTTTCTACTCGACTTGTAGATCTATTTGTTCAGTCATTAAGAAGACACACAAGCAGAGACTAATCCTAAAGTTTTTATCAATCATGAAAATTGGCATCTCGATTTATTAATTCAGTACCATATTAACTTGAAACCTGCTTGCGTAAAAATTCAATTTTTACTTTTTCTTTGTTGTTGTTCCATAACGTTATGTTTAAATATATTATTGGCACAATATAACCAGCAGTTATTAATATGCAAAACAATTTGCTGTATACTACTCTTAGGCCAAACAAAATAATATGTGTGGTTCAGGTAACCTGACCGACCCTATTTATTTACCGCCGAATCGCCGACCCTATTTATTTTTTTCGCGTTGAGAACGAATTTTCGTGGGTACGTTCGGTAAAGAGTACGAAACACCGCGACGTACGAAACAACGTATAATACAACATGGCGGCGACCGTGTTCGCGTTTACTTTCGAAAGATGTATTCACTGCCCGGAAAAAAAAATGATGAAGGCAGTCGTAAACCAAGCTACATTGATCGATATATTTCAAGAAAATCACCACGATTCTGGCTTAAAAACCAGTTCATTTCAGTGTTTCGCCTATAAGAATATGGGAGATGGAAGTCCCTTCGAGTAGCAATGCAAAACCCGATAGGTGGCGCCGCGTAAGCTATATTTAGAATTTAGGAATATCCCAACCTGGAGTTGGGTACGTCAAATTACGCATCTTTTAAGTGCTAAGACACTAAAAAGTGGAACTTTTTATGTTGAATATAGGAAGAAAACACTGCATACATTACGTAATTGACCTCACGGCTTTTGTTATTTATTGGTAGATGAAAAATAAATGGAAGCGAAGTGCGGAAGTTCAGTATTAAATCAGATGATTACGCTCTAGTTTATGTACAAATAAAGTACTTCAATAATTAATCTTCAATTTGTTTTATATTTAATCTCACAAAAAATGACGTACTCGTGGTGTATTTGCGCATTTTTCAACACCTGCTCACATCAGAAAAGACAACTCTTGTCATGTGACTGTAATGCGCATGCGTGGTACTACAAACAAGATCGTCTTTTTCGAGTCTTATTTCGGACTAGAAACTTGTTCCCACTAATAATTCTCATGAATTCTTTAGTGAAATAACACTTTAAATATTTCATACACATGTTATCAATAATTCTCATGAATTCTTTAGTGAAATAACACTTTAAATATTTCATACACATGTTATCATTCATCACGAAAGAACTTTTGGCTTTTTTAGGCTAATTTACTCATTTTTCAGAATTGTTCAAATTTGACCTTGACATTGTCACGATAAGTCATGTAGGCCATCTAACGCGAGTACTCATTTGTTTACATAGCAAAGATGACGAGTTGACGGGTTTAACACCAACTTGTGAAAATAGTAACACATATTTAAAAGAAAAAGGGAAAGAAACATTCATTTGACACATTACTTTGTAAATAAAGATCTGCATGACTCCATTGCAAAGAAAAAACAATATTTATCAGCTAGGTTGCTTTTTTCAGAAAAATTGATAAAAAGGCTTATTCATTTTGGCAATTGTTGGACACAAAAAATATTTTTTTTGCATGTGGGGTGGTTCATAAACTTACTTTTTTTTCCTCAATGGACTATTTTGATGATACTATTTAGAAAATACTAATCAGTTTCCCAATATTTTCTAATTTGAAAAATGCGTTTGCATTGCTACTTCGAGGTATTTTTTAAACATGTGACACGATCATGAACATATTTAAATAAAAGTGAAGCCGTTTTCTTTCAACTATGTACGTTATTAAGGGTGAAATATTATAATAAATTTTAATAGTTTAAATATCAATGTTCTCCAGAAGTGGATGGGACACCGTTCACTTATATACCGAGTGCAGACTTTGCATCTTTGCAACCCTCTTGTCAATTTTTTTAAATATATTTCACTTTCAAAAAGGACTTAAAAACAGATATGTGCATTTTTATTTTAGTCAAATGAATTTATTTTGCTCTGACATGCTACATTTTTTTAAAATATTGTCCTGGTTGTATAAAGAGCCAATAACCAAACAAACATATTAAGCAAAGTAATACAAAAGTATTAAAACACTGTGTTTGACCTATTTTTGGAACGTGTCGAGAGAAAAAAAAAAAAAAAAAAAAAAAAAATCCCTACCTACCTTCCCTATTTTTTTCCCCAATGTTACCTGAACCACACATATTATTTTGTTTGGCCTTATAATTAATATTAATGATTGAAAAAGTGCAAGTTATGTAGAAAAACGGGAAACAGGAGGCCGGGAGTTTTAAACGAATCAAGATTGCCGCGTGTCCCTTTTATTTAATTGTTTTATTTAAATGTTTTTTCTGTTTGTTATAACAGTAAATGTTTATTAAGATGTCGCTGATGGCAAAGGATGCAAAATGTCAATCTTTTTTTTATCTTGCTGGTTAAAAGAAACAGTCTTTATCAGGTTTGTCATTCTCTTAAACACTAAAACCGCATGGACAGATTCAAGCTTTCAAAAGCATTTTTGGTGAAAATAAACCGTAATTGATGTGTGTCTCAAAACGCCTAACGAAATTTATAAAACTGTACTTGTTTTGAGACCAAAGTACATTTTTGTCGACCTGATCTAAAAAAAAAAAAAAAACTACATGTATATCTACTTAGATATCACAGGCAATAATTTCAAATTGCATCAAATACAGCGGTTGTTTATGCAGGCATTGTGTGATGTTTTAGAAACATCACCAGAAATGTGGATGTAGTCATGCCGCAGTGATTTTATTACCTGCGAGTCCTGCTTCTAGGACTCGTAATACTTGCTAGGGACTCGCAATTAAAAAATATATGCATCCACACGACGCATAGATATCGGACAAGATTTCTTCTGAAACAGATAACGTTCTCTCTCTGGTCATTAAAATCATGGACATATCATTATTAACTCTTAGTCTGCTAAGGGCGACTACAACAGCCTTTGCAGCCAGTGTAAACTCAGATCAGCCTGCGAGTAATTCGCAGGCTGATAAGGGTTTACACTGTCTGGCTGCTCGTCAGTCATTTAACCAAAACACCCCTTTGTAGCATAAATGGAATGGTCCAAATTCAAAGAAAAGACAGTCCATTATACATTCATAGCAGGCTAAGGGTTAAAGGCAACCCAAGTTGAGAAAATATTCTCTTATATTTAAGTCAGACTGTTACATAGAAATGTACAAGTAGAAAATTACTGTTTTATTATCTTTTTTTTTATTTTGATATTTTTTCAGTGTGGAGTCTGGTTGGAAGGTCAGAAGTTCTGGAATTGAACCATTTTCTTATCTACACTGTTGTAAAGAAAGAATGTATACCTTCACTTGGAAGTATAAATTGTTAGCTGAAGCTGGTAAGGGCATATAATTATAATATATATCTTTACTTTTTAAATGCCAGTAGGGAAGCAGAGCTACAGATAAGCTTTTTGATCAATCCGGTATTTACTCATCTGTATTTATTTAATTGGGTATTTCATGATTTCAGTTGGGTAAAATAAAACAATAAAAGTTTGCGACATTGTTTTGGGGTGGCATTCCACTAATATTGTATACACAAAATCTATTAAAATCAACATCTTTTACAATAGGCTTTATATACAAGGTTACTGGGTGTCCCATCAACAACCCATATAATTTACACTGGTTGTTTTATCATTTGACAAATTCGATTAATTTATTGATACCCATGCTTTTTTTATTTTAATTGGGTATTTTTGGCATTTTTAATCCTGCCTATCTGTAGCTCTGGGGAAGGGGAAGTATTACGTTGTGGCTATATAACTGTCCAAGTATTAGGTCCACAACAATGAATTTATATGCCAAACTGGTCGGTGTTCTTGTTACAGGATTTCAAGTCACGGCTTTTTTTCTAAAAATTATGAAGACTCTCTAGCCGGGTCATTTTGTGGGGAAAAAACCCGCGATTACTGTCTAATTTGTTTAAAAAAGTATTGAAAGATAACTTGTTGAAAGCGATATTACTTGATACATACATACATGTTTTTGTGGGATGAAGACGCTATAACATAAGGTATATTTTAGATAAACTTTCTTCTATAAATGTTTTCAAAACTAAACAATATTGAGAATATTGTTTGTATGGTGTTCTGCGTCTTTTTCAACACATGCAAGGTTATATATGACGGTCGATTTTTGTGGTGAAGGCAGACCACCCACTTTTCCTGGGTAGAACCACAGGAACTGGTCACTTTTAATTTTTGCCTTCTATTATTATAATTGTATATATATAGACAATTATAATAATAGAAGGCAAAAATTAAAAGTGACCAGTTCCTGTGGGTAGAACCAGTACTGTACACCTCCCGCCATCCGTAAGAATCGCCACCTTGCTCACTTATAAGTCGAGCTCCCAGTGGGATTTAAACCCGCAGTGGTGAGAGGCGAAGGTTTACAACGAAAGTTCGACCATGGGGACACTCTAAAGTTATTAAGAGTGGGAAATGTTGTTTACCACAAAAGAAGTTCCAGATGGTTCTTATTAAAAGCAAGATTGGGACAGGTGGAGTCAAGTTTTAAATAAGATATGTTCAATCTTCACGGAAAACATTTTGAGCTACTACTACTAGCCTATCAGCATGTTACTTGCAAATATTTACTAGCCCGAACACATCTCTACTGACACAAATTTTTTAAAGTGTAATTTCAGTGTTGTTTTTAGACAAATATGTATATTATAATTATCACAGAAAGTTACATTTTCTATAGAATAATATCACAAATAATTAAATAAAATAAAGAACTTGATTGTTTTGACACTTTATTCTCAATCATTGGGTCGAAAAATTACGGAATCTGTTTATTTTTGAGTCACTAACGTCTGCATTACTTTTTTTCTACTGGGTTATGCTCTTTCGAAATAACAAAGAAAGCTCATCGTACAGGTTACAAATTAGACCGGAAATGATCTTCAATTCATTATCAGTCGAGTTTACATCGCGGTATTGATTCATACTAAATATTGCTCCTTTGTTATTATCCCCAACGTCGTTCGAAAACAGCAAAAAAAAATTGAAAACCAGTCTGTTCTGAAATTGATAGTTGTTTCCGGCGATGTATAAACAAAATAAATCTACCTTTAAATTAGTTTACAAGCAGACTAATTTCGGGTCTGATTTCGTTCCGATTCAGTTTGGTACTACATTTTCGTCTAATTTTTAACATGCCCGACAGGCATCTCAAATTGCAAAATTTACATTTTACTGACTGCGGGATTCGGGCTACCAGCTAATTTGTGGAAGACTATGTTTGTAAAATATATGCACCACTCGGTCTCCAATTTTTTATTTTTTTTGTTTAATTCAGGGGCCATAACTCCAAGTTTTCTGGAACAATTAGGCTGGCTATGGAACATGACCTAGATACTGTAATCATAATTGTGGCTATAAATATTGTAACCAATTTTTAGCTCTATCGGCAGAGCTTATGCCATACTTATGCGGTGTCCGTCGTCCGTCTGTTTCTTGTTGTTTTTGATCGACTACTCCTCTGAAACTACTGAATGGAATTTCATGAAACTTTACAGAAATGTTGCCAATGAAGTCTAGTTGATTGTAGCCAGGGCTGTCTTTTGGGCCGTTATTCGGCCCCAGTCCCCCACCTAAAAAGTATCTTTTTTTCCCCCACCTCAGTGTCAAAATCCCCCACTTGAAAAATAAATAAATAAATAAACTGAAAGACAGAAGGCTAGAATTTTAAGAGAACTAAGTGTTAATTGTGCTTGTGTTGAAGAAAGTAGAACGAAGTAAATGACATAACTGTCATTTGTACTTTTTGAACATAGTCTAACTCTTACAGCTAGTCAACATACATATTTTTCAAGTCTGTTTTGAACCCATTTATTGTTAAATGTATATTGGTTGGCATTAACAACAATAAAATTGTGTTATTGTATGCTTAAGTCCTTGCTTTATTTGTCTATTTAGTGTTATATATCTATTTAATCAGCATGATTTCATTTTATATTGATATCATAATGTGTTATGGATGTTTGAACTTTCATGCAAAATTCCCCCTTTTACTGAAATTGACGCGAAAATTCCCCCCTCTGAGGGACCCGGACCCATTCCCCCATGGTAGAAAGACAGCCCTGGTAGCAAAAATTCATGTTGATGTGAAATCCAAGATGATCGTTAAAGCTAAAAATATAACGACCTATTTTCATGAAACTTCACAGGAATACTGATACAGCTATCAAAAACTATCAGTAATTAAAGCTTCAAGCACATTGACCTCTTGTTTTTAATTGTGAACAAACTTGTGAAAAAATACCTAGCCGAATTACGGCCCGTAGCCTGATAGCAGGAAGCAGGAAAAAAGTCCTGCTTGTAGTTGTCCATCATTAAAGGGGTTGATGCACTATTTTCACTTGAAAAAGCTGAAAGAATTATCAAAATGCCATGAAAGACAAAGGAGATATGACCTATTTACAATTTGCAAAGAACATAAATGGAGGCGGCCATCTTTGAACGATGACGTCATCGCGCCATTTAACCATATAAGGCATATTGACAAAATACATTTTAAAGCAAAGAAAATTGATTAAAAATAAATATACAGATGTAAAATGTATAAATTGTATGATAATTTTTCATTTGCCGTAATTTTCTTTGCTTTAAATGACATTTTGTCAATATGCCATATATGGTAAAATGGCACGATCACGTCATCGTTCAAAGATGGCCGCCTCCATTTATGTTCTTTGCAAATTTTCAAAAGGTCATATCTCCTTTGTTTTTCATGGCATTTTGACAATTCTTTCAGTTTTTTTCAAGTTTTTCAGAGCCATATTAAATAAATAGTGTTTGAAAATAGTGCATCAACCCCTTTAACTGATTTCCACCAGATTTGTATAGCAAATAGAACGATACAGGACCTCTTGTGCATCTTGTTTCTCGTCTTCAAAATAAATTAATATGCGTCTAGAAAGTATTCAATTTCAAATAATTTAGCAGTAGATTTGTAGCAAAAAAATATCCATCAAATTACAGGATACAAATTACAGGATATTACACATACTAAGGAGTTCCATCTACCAGTATTATTATTATCTTTTCCAGGACCGGTCCAGAGTTGCCAGTCGTATGTTGAAAGATAATCCAGAGTTGCCAGTCTATATTGCAAGTTATGGAAGCCAAGTCGTGTTTAACTGTACTTCATTGAAGATAAATAAAGTATTATAAAAACAACAAAAAAACTTTTCTTCAGAATGTTTGTGTCAGGGTACATGCTTGGATTGCTTTGTTATTATTAGCTCTACTGATCAGAGATCAGCAGCGCTTATGCCGTGGTGCGGTGTCCGTCGTCCGTCTGTCAGTCCGTTGAAATCCAAGAAATCTAAAAATAGATTTTTAAAAAACAAGTTTGTAGCGACTACTTCTTGAAAACTCCAAGTGGTATTGATATGGGACTTTTTCTAAAATGATCAGCATGACATGATGTTGGTCCTTGTGGAAAATCGTTTTGATTCGACGTTAAACATGGCTGCCATCTTTGTTTACATAGAGTTACTTAGTAAAAACTCAAACTACTCGACGGATTTCCATGAAACTTCACAGGAATGTTGCTCTTGATGTCTAAATGATCCTAGCAACATTTCAGGTTGGTCGGAGGAAATTCAAGATGGCCACCACAGCTAAAAATAGATTTTCAAAAAAAAAGTTTTGTAGCGAGTACTTCTTGAAAACTATAAGTGATATTGATATGGGACTTTTTCTAAAATGATCAGCATGACATGATGTTGGTCCTTGTCGAAAATCGCTTTGATTCGATGTTAAACCTGGCTGTCAGCGGCCATCTTTGTTTAGAGTTATCTAGTAAAAACTTGTAGCGACTACTCCTCTGTTACTACTCGCTGGATTTTCATAAAACTTCACAGGAATGTTGCTCTTGATGTCTAATTGATCCTAGCAAAATTTCAGGTCGGTCAGAATTTCAAGATGGCCACCGTAGCTAAAAATAGATTTTCAAAATACATTTTTAAAGCGACTAACTATAAGGGATATTGATATGCGACTTTTCGAAAATGATCAGTATGACATGATGTTGATCCTTGTCAAAAATTATTTTGATTTGATGTTTAACATGCCAGCGGCCATCTTTGTTTACATAGAGTTATATAATGAAAACTTGTAGCGACTACTCCTCTGAAACTACTTGACGGATTTTCATGAAACTTCACAGGAATGCTGATCTAGCTATCAAAAACCTATCGGTAGAGCTTCAAGGTGATTGACCTCATGTTATTCATAGACTGCAAAAAAATCCATGAATGTTATAATGAACATCATTAAAGAAACACATGGCAATTTTGATTTCTTCCAGTGTCTGGAATTATTATATTTAGATTATAATAAAATGATTTGACATTCGTGCGTTATTAAAGGGACACTGTCCGTAAGTAAGCAAATATTGAGCATAGCCAAATAACTGTCTGACTTTTATTCATTGAAATGTATACATGAAAACATGAGGATAGACCCTAAGAAGTATGTAGGAATACATTCGTGAGTTTGAAAAAACAAAGTTTTAATTATTAAATGTAAATAAAGTGTGACCCACAATATTTACCTTTTATGCGTTCACATAGCTTCCATAGCGCATTAGGTTTTCACCATAGTATGTATTGTGTAATATGTATAGCCCGCTTAGCTCAGACGGGAGCGAGTTCCGACAACTTTACGCTCACGCACACTTATTTTTACTGCGAGTTTGGGCTTGATTTCAAACCCACGAAGTGGATTTGTTTTTTTTTTGTACCGCGATTGAATTCCGTTAAACAGTCTTGCTTTTAAATAGTAAATATTGAATAATGTTTAGTGTATAATGTTTGCGAACATAATTATTGGGTGTTTTATAAGCTAAAAGTTACGGACAGTGTCCCTTTAAAGGTAAACATTGAATGGAATTAATACATCAAGTAGTAATGTTCTTGTAAGATTGGCATGTGTCTCTTTAATATATACTAAGAGCTTATCCAGAGTGTAGCACCATCTTGGTAGCAAAGTGGATAAGGCCTAGTGCCAGTACTATTGCTGCAGACCTCTGCATGTGGGTTCATTCCCTGGCATAGGCATGTCTGATGATAAACTCCATCTCGTTTCTCTCTGAGGTAGATGTCCCAATTTTACCTAACAGGATATAAAACATTTGATTTCATATCTCAGAATAAGCTACAGTTTAAAGGGACAGGAAAAACAAGTTGTCGGCTTTCAAATTTCAAGGTCACAACCTCCCCTATAAGTTATTTTTTTGTTAGAAGGTCAAAGGTAAGGGTTATATTGTCGGACAGCTCGACATAGTTGTCTCATGGCTTTTCGGTGTATTTGCGTGCCTCTGCCCGATCTTGTCCGGGCTATAACTTTGCCATGCGTAAAAGGATTTTGAAATAACTTGGCACACACGATCACCATAAGAGGATGATATTTCGCGCGCAACACCCAGGACTCTAGCTCAAAAGTCAAGGTCACACTTAGAGGTCATGCAGTTCAAACTTGTATGGGCTGTAACTTTGTCCTGCATTAATGGAATTACTTGGCAGAAATGATCACAATACCCAGGTCCCAGATCAAATGTCACACTTAGAGGTCATGCAGTCCATGCAGTCCGATCTTGTCCGGGCTGTAACTTTGTCATGCATAAAGGGATTTTGCAATTAGTCGAGCAGAAATGATCACAATACCCAGGCCTCAAGCTTACACAGTGTTCAGGGATATCCCATGGGCAACCACGTTGGTTAACGTTGGGTTACCTATGGCCACCGATGGTAATATTTGATACTACCTCAGCTGTAGAGTTGCGAGAAGATTGGTTATATCGGCGAACCGACGGTGAGAGTAACCGATGCGAGAACCCTGAACGCACCCACTGATCTACTTTCATGGCCAATCCAGAAGCGGATTAAGGTTTTGTGAATAGGTGCTGCGTAACTTCTGAAATAAATAATTTACGAGAAAAACTCTGACACTGAACGTTTTTTTGTGTGTTTTTGAGGGGTCGCTTTTTTGTTGTAAGCTGACAACCATATTGGGACCACACTTCGTCATTGTTAAATTGTCTATTCTATCATAAATTAATGCAAGCCTTTGGCTATAGACTATACAGTTTGTTCAAATATAAGTATAACGTATAAAAAAAAATATGCGCCTCCGTGGCCGGGAACGTAAAGACGCTGATTTTCACACCATTATTCAGGGCAAATCAACTATCCTGATTTTAGGGGATCTATGCTTGTATTGATTAGATGATGGCAGAAAGATCGGGACTCTATTTTTAAAAAAAATCGTTTCTTCAACAAAGTATACAGAAACTTTTAAGTCCTGCATCGATTCTGCATATTTTATTTAAAATCATACACATATCTAATAACTAGGAGATAGGAAACTTCCGATCAACCGGTGTAGTAGCTAAACATCACGTGGTTACCCTTTCAAGTTACCAAGTGAAGTTTTCGAAGTTCTTATTTGCTCAAAGTATTTAGTATTGAAAATACCATAATAAACTTTACAGTTTCACATCTCTTTGTTTTAATAACTGAACTAGAAGTCAGAGGCGGATCGAGGATTAGTGATATTAGTAATGGGTGGCATGTAACTTTTGAGATAAGTAATTGACGAGCAAAAACAAGTTTAGCCCGCTGAGTTTGTTGTTGTTGTATTTTACGGGGTCATTTTACGAAACCATTTTTTTTTTGTGGAAGTTGGGTTCTTCTTTCAAATCTGGTCTGGGTTTTGGAATGCATGTAGGCTACATATGTTCACACGTCTTGCGATGTTATGGAGGGTAGGATCACCAGACTTATATCGTCATCTGGAAGCATTGTATTTTTATATAAAAGTACATCTAAGATATAATGTCGTTGTACTTTATTTATATACGACATATGACGGATACTTGTTTTAAAATGTGACCCGTGGGAGTCTGTCGGTCCTATTTAGGTTTTACCAACGTTTTTTCTTTCTTTTTTTTACATAATTGATATTATATTACATATAGACTGATTTGTCATGTTTTCATGAATCCTTTAACTAAAATTTAAGACATGTGCTCATATATAGAGTTTAATAACCAGTGTTTTTGAGTTACGGGAAATATCTCCCGAGGTAGAGAAATGGCCCCGATATAAGAACGAGTGCGGAGCACGAGTTCTTATATCGGGGCCATCGAGGTAGAGAAATGGCCCCGATATAAGAACGAGTGCTCTCCGCACTCGTTCTTATATCGGGGCCATTTCTCTACTGAGGGAGATATTTTCAGTATCTCAAAAACACTGGTTATTAAACTATATATTACATAATTTAAAATGATATTTTATTAATATTTCTAATGATTCACGCCTTTTTACACCAGTTTGCACGAGAACGCTAAGACGACGTTACGTCATACAAACAAAACAAGTAGAACCGGAACTCTTCGTTAATTTCCGTCATCGTTATTTCCTAGTGGCGGAATCTGACGACGACGTCCGTAAAACAATCGGAACGTCATTTGGCATTCCCGCCACTGACGGAAAAGGCCGAGCAATGTTCCGTACTTGGAAATATCTCCCACTGTAGAGCAAACGAGTAGATATAGCTTTTCTATTCCCAGTATTTCCTATACAAATCACAACAAATATGTAATATATAGAGAATATTATGTCAGTGCCTTTTACTATCAAGTTTATTAGGCGAGGCTTAGAAAACGAAGAATGGCGAGGCTCTGCCGAGCTATTCTTCGTTTTCGTGACGAGCCTAATAAACTTGATAGTAAAAGGCACCGACATAATATTCTATTTATCATGTAGATTATCCAATTTCTGTATGAATTACTATTATTATCTATTTCTCAGGATGTTACGCTTATCGAGGACGCCGCCATGTTGTTGTTTTTTTGTTTGTTTTATGACGTCTGGCAACGTTACGTGCATGACGTCAGATAACGTTACGTACAATAAAAGCCGGGAGATTCCGCATTGATTTGCTTTATTGGCCAGTGCATATTAAAGTAAAATTTATTAGGTCACCCCTTTATTTGGCAGAAAAGTGCATATCTGCATGATAAATTGCTATAATGGTCCGAAATCTTACCATTATCGGACTGATATGCCGATATTCCGATATCTGCCCGAAATAGGCTTGGTTATTGGGTAGGGACTTTTAAAGTACCAATTAACCCTAGGGATCACACCATTTCTTTTCGTACATGATTTAGTGAATGAGTTTTGTGTATTGGAAGGTTATGTAAGAAGTTTACTGTACCTATTCGGAGTTCGTTTACCTTGTCATTCAATCAGATGACTTAAAACATACCAGCCATCAACTGTTTTTAATGGATACAATTTTAACAGTAATTTTCCAACAGAAACTCCTCTTTATGCACTCAATTCAAGTTCTCAGTAATAAAAGTGTCCATGTAAATTAATTAATAGTGTTTATTTTAAAGCCATGTAATACAAGCAATCTGTGTTGTTTTGTTAACAATACATGCTTTTAACGATACCACATAACTAACATAACGGAACTTATTTTTTTACGGTTTTACACTGATTGGAAATCGAGAGATTCTAAAGACTATGATGACGCAAACTAAGTTGTTTAAACGCTGTTTTACCTGATTATAATGTACCAAATAAAACTATAAATACAACTGGACATACCCTAGCTCTAGCCTAGATTTTTTTTGGAACAAAAGCAATTTATTTATTGTTATTTATTTATTTAATTATTTAATTGTTTGTTTGTTTCTTTCTTTATTTCTTTATTTCTTTATTTATCTATCTAATTATTTATTTATTTATTTCGTCCGTCCTTCGTCCCTTGTCCATCCATTAACTTTTACCTCGTTAAGACAATAGGGCGTTCATTTTTCATCTGATATTTACCAAACTTTACTGGATCACTAATATTAATGAAATTTAAAAACCAACTAAATGGGGGATCAGTAACACCGGAGTTATGGCCCTTGATTTAGTTAAAAAGGGTGTATGTCGTCTCATTAAGACGATAAGGCCTTCGTTTTTCATTAGATCTTTACCAAACTTTGCCAGATTGTTAATATCAATAAAAGCTTAGACAAGTTTGAAAACCAGCCATATCGGACAAGTAACAGTGGAGTTATGGCCCCTGATTTAATAAAAAAAGCTATATTTTGCCTCGTTAAAACGATAGAGCCTTCAGTTTTCATTTGATTTTTACCAACCTTTATCAGATTACTAATGTTAATGAAATCTCTATCAAGTTTGAAAACCAGCCAAGTCGGATCTTTAACACCGAAGTTATGGCCCTTGATGTAGTTAAAAATGCTATTTTTCGCCTGATTAAGACGAGAGTGCCTTCATTTTACATCCTATCTCTACCAAAAGTTGCAAGATTGTTGGTATCAATGACAGTTCGGATAAGTTAAAAAAACAGCCAGATTCGACCAGTAATACCCGAGTTATGACCCTTGTTTTTCTTACTATGCTATATTTAATATATGCAGTCCATCAGTCAGTCTGTCCGTAATGGCTGTCATTTAGATGGCTGTCATTTCTAAATGACAGCAACTATATTCTTCATATTTTGTACATATAATGCACATGACCAAAGGGGATGCAGGGAGGTCTCGGATTTCGACTCCGCCCACTGAGGCCCCCTTGTAGGTTATCGGGTCATGAATGCATTTGATTCCAATTTTGTATAGTAATTTAGGGATTCGAGGCACAACATATACAAACCGAGTTTTGTCCTCCTGCGTATAGTTGCCCCTCTACAGGGTATAATTTGGAGAGGTTGCACAGTTTCGGCCTTGTGATGCTCCTTATATATCCTTTGAGATCTCAACTTCATTTTTGGTGTATTTTTTAGTTAGGATGTGTAGGTGCGCAATAAGGTATAGGATTTTGACCCTTCCAACTGGGGCCCCTGGAGGATAACCAGGTCAAAAACCACAAAAAATGCTCATCTTGTCCAAATATGATTGGTTACGATTCTTTTTTGGTATGGTCATTTAGGGACTCAAGGCACAATATATACAAAATTAGTTGTTTTCCTTATGCTTATAGTGCCCTATCTACAGGGGTACAATTTGAGGAGCTTGCAGTAATTTAGCAGAGTTGCAGAGTTTCGGCCTTGTGACTCCCGCGACATTCTTTAAGATGTCAAGTTCATGTGTGGTGTATTTCTTAGTTAAGGATGTGCAGATGCACAATACGTTTTCGTATTTTGGCTCCGTCGGCTGGGGCCCCTAATTGGGTGAAACACACAAAATATTGCATATTGTGTCCAAATTGTGAATTCATTTGATTTTAATTCGGTCTGGTTATTAAGGGACTCAAGACACAACATACGGGTTTTGTTGTCCTGCATAAACGGGCCAGTCTAAGTTGTTTAAACGCTCTAGGGGCGTAGCTAGAACAGATTCAAATATTCACCTGCTTGCACATCAGAATTTCAAAAAAGGTAGGAAAAGAAAGAAAGAAAGCTGCATCATTTAAATAAACATGTTTCTCAAACCGGTTGAAATACCCGGTGCATCAAGAGATCAAAATAAATAGAGCTATTTTTCATCTTCTCTGAGGAACAATATCAGAGTACAGTATTTAGTTAACCCTTTCTTTAAAAAAGAGACACGTGATTGCAATGAAGGTGTGAGAGAGAGTAGATTTTATTCGAATGAGTCGCTTTATCAGGAAGGTATAGATATAGCCGGCGATTTTGATATCCAATCTACAAACACACGTCAAGCAATTATTTTATTTTTGTTCTGGCTTCTGCCAAGTCATTATTGAGTACTTGCTTTGTGGATTTCTATATTTCTTTTTTATATTGATATATACACGATCATTTTTGTGCTATACATATATGACCTGTTTGTTAGGGGATAAAGCCTAGTGGTGATTTCTGTATTTACAACAACCCGTTTTAATGAGATGACAATAGGGTAAGAGTGAGGTTTGGTGCACCTTAGAACATGGCTTAAACCCCAAATGGCCATTTTGCTACGGCGGTAGCCCTATTGTCAACCATATCACATGTCTTGCCTCTGATTTATCCTTGTTATGTTTTGTTCGTTTTGAAACTCGATGCATGTGTTTGGTTCACTGGGTTCCATGAATGCTACATTTCCCGTTCGATTTGTATCAGTGTGCACAACCCACATGACCAAATGATAGGGTTAAATACGAAATAGCCAAGAAATCCGACCTCGATTCAGGTAACATTTTGTCTGATTTTGTCGCCAATAGTTAACCGACTTATATGAAACTTAGTTCATCTAATGCAGAAAACAAAATGCTACTCCCGATTGAAACCCGTTTTTGAAAAACTGTTGAAAGAAAAAACTTATTGAAGGAATAAGAATATGTTTTGGTTGAAAGCCGCTGACAGGGTACACACTATTTCAGTAAACCCATGAATTTTAACCCATTTACACAATCTAACTCTTGTCTTTACACTCATTCCTATAGTTTGTATTCAAGGGATCGTATTTCGTTTGATTTTACTGGGCACATGTCAATTTGAGCGGTTTGCAAGGCAAAAATAAAAACGATTCAGAACACACCATTTCAGTTAAATGATAGGGTACACATTTTAGTTTAATCGTGAATACACACGGTTTTAATAGCATTCCGTTTGCCATTGATACACATTCTGAAACGGGCTTTGATAGCATGTTTCTATACTGCAAATATGTGTGTCAAAGGACTGCCTTATCTGGTTCAAATAAATGTAGCATCTTCAGTACGCTTTGCATATGTGATTGGTACCAATACCCGTCTCACGATCACGACTGTGCCGTCCTACACAGCTCCATCATATCAGCATTGTTTGTATGGTTTTGAAGTGCTTATAGTGTAGCTTTGGTCCTACGTCTGTAACAAGTACATGTATGTTTTGTATTAGAATTTGATCCAAAATTAAGTGTTTAAATTAAAATCGTGCTGTGTTTCGTTTGTGTTTGTGCGGTTATATACTCGTCGTTCTTGGAAACTTCAGATTGTCTTTTAAAGGGACACACGGCAATCTTGATTTTTTTAAAAACTCACGGCGTCTCGTTAGTTTTTCTCTTCACTTGTATTTGTTCAATCATTAATAGTAATTGTTAGAATAGTTCAAAGCAAATCATTTTTACATATTACTAACTTTTTATAATAGTACATCAATAATATATTTAAAAATGTGGTGAAATAGTGAAGAAAATTGAAATCTCAATTTTTTATTTAATCATATGCAAGCAGTTTTTAAGTCAAAATGACGCAGGATAAGTAAACTGAGGAGCAAATTTTAATGTTTGAATAAAACTCAATATTGCCATGTGTCCCTTTAATATACACATCTTCTAAAACAACATACAAAGGACTACTTTACATATTGAAACCCAAAATTTACATGTTCCAAACGACAACCACTCACCATGTCTGCAACCTCGTCGAAACTACCCTTTTGGGGTTATCATGTAATAAGAAATTGAAGCAGTAAAGCAATTTTATTGGCAGAACATACTCTCTCTATCGCAATGCTGTATAGTTTGAAATGTACTGGGAGGGAAAAAAACTGTTTTACGATTAATCAACTTACCACTATCAACGAATAATATATGGTAAACTCGTCGTGTGACAGACATCGAATAATCAAGTAATGCAATGGGAGACAGCAGTATCATGTAAATTGCATTCTTTTGAATTTCACCAGTACTCTTTCCCGTTAAGCTTCACCGGTAATCTTTCCTTTAAGAACCAGGTCCTGATTAATGTGTCATTGTGTCCAGACTCTAATGTGCCCATCGCTTTAAGACGCATTATAGGGTTTCTTGGTGGAGGGACGTTAAACCACACACACACACACACACACACACACACGTGTCATTGTATGAAAATCAGACTGAGGGCTTTCTTAATCAAGGCAAATGTTAAAATGAAAATTTGACGGTGAGCTTTTTAATTATAAGGCTAATGTCTAAAGTTCAAAGTTCAACAACACCACAAAAAAAGATTTTAATAGGAGAAAAATACAACAATCAAACAGGAAATGTTACATTTACCGAACAATTCATCCGAAATCAACCAAATGACTTGACCTGAATGTTTGGAGACAGTTAATATGGATGACAAGTCACTGCACTTTCCCATTGTGTTAGTTTATGTCCTTATACCGTGCGTTCTAACCATTTTTTGGATAAGTAAGAAATATTTCATAAAAGAGTGTGACTGTGTTCAAGCCGACTTCAGCTAGTAGGATATGTAAATGACACGTTGATAATGATTCAACATGATTTGATGACGGCTCCCGTTTTTGTGGTTATGATATTGTGAAAGAGAGGGACACTGATACAACAACAAAAAATAACAATAATCAATTTGGTTTTCTGCTTGGTCTTTCAGAATATATCAGTGGGTCGATCTATATCATGATATATGCTAGCCTTTCAATGAATAACATTTACGTGAATACGTTTTCAATGTAAAGCATTTGATCGTGTTTGCCACAACGTTTTCTGTTTATTGTAAATCTTCTACTGTCATTATTTGGTGCATGGTTCTCTTTCGTTGCGGAACTCAGCTTAATAGTGCTGCCACGCTGGAATGCCATAGACACATGCCAGTCAAGTTAATATACCACCAGGTCGACCAGTCAAGGCACTAAACATTATATGCTATACGTCAAGCAAGGAAGCTACTGGTACCATTGTATTACGTCTTTGGTGAGACCCGGCCGCGGATTGAACCCAGGACATCTCGCATGCGAGGCGAACGCTCTGTCACTATGCCACTGTCGTGGGTTTTGGATGAATTTTGTTCATATTTTTATGGATCGAACTCAGATCTTCCCTTTCGTGGTATACTAAATAGTGAATAGTTTTAATAAATACATTATTATATATACTTAACGCCATTAAAAGTACAAGTTTAAAAAAATAAAATTAAAGTGTTATTTGCATGTTAGAAAGTATCCACATTCCCTATAAATCTGGTGACCGATCAAATGCATGTATTGAAAGAAGTAAAATAAGTATGCGAAAATCACGCGCACACCAAACTTGCGTTTTTAATGGCGTTAAGTATATAAGCGAGTGAGTTTATAGTATGCTATCGCCACATGCATGCTGGTAGACGTGAATAAAAGAGGATGTATGCCAAACGACGTATGTCTGCGGTTTCGATGAGTTTTCAAGTTCGATCCCTCATGTTTTGATCTCGCCTACTAAAAGCCGGTAAACACATTATATGTCTTATGACCTTACGTGGCGTTTGATGAAGTCTTGAACAAGATACATGTACATTATCATAAGTTACCAAATCTCAATATCAAACGGGAGTTTCTGCGTATAGCTGTTTTAAATCATTTGATATAGATTTACGTCGAACATATTTTAATATTGTTTCGTTTGTTTATCGTCGTTAAATTAAATATGAACGTGTTTGCGGATCTGACGTCATGGCGCGTGAAGCTGGCAATCGATGATATAATTAAAACCGCTCAGTATGCATTGCATTTTATATTAATAATGCTCAAGCCATGTTAGATGTTCCTGTAAGGTGAAAAATAGATTAACGCAACACAACATTAATGGAAAATGTGGCGGTTTTATGCTCATTCTGTCACAACAACTCGTCGCTATACATGGAATTGAATTGAATCATGAATTGGATTTTATAGTCGCACCAACAGCTAAGGTCATATGGCGACTTTTCAGCTTCCACTGGTGGAGGAAGACCCCAGGTGCCCCTCCGGGCAATATTCGTGCACGGGCGGGCACCTGGGTAGAACCACCGACGTTCCGCAAGCCAGCTGGATAGCTTCCTCACATAAAGATTCCTAGGCCATAAGGGATCGAACCTACAGCGGTGAGGGGCAAGTGATTGCAAGTCAGAGACTCTAACCACTCGGCCACGGACGCCCCCCGCTATACATGGAACATATCATATATAGGGATGGGAAGCTTTCAGTGGAACTTTAACTAATAAAGGAAACAAATGTGCCTGGTCAAACAATATAAATAAACAAACTAAGATCTATCCAAACATAATATTATGTTTATACTTGCACGTAGTTAACAAGTGTTTACTCGACCTGGTTATTTTGAAACAAATGTGTTTTCATTAAATAATATTTGATAAAAACTGAAATCATTTTTATTGATATACGTTGTTGGCAATGCTTACTCGACCTGTCAGAGCATTTTGAAACACATATTTTTCCCATTATATACTATTTGATACAATAGTATACTATTTGATACAATAGTGCCTTTCATTAAATGGATGCTTTCTGTACTAGTGAGAGGGGAATTAGTGCTCAATCATTAGTTAACATTGAACATGCCGATCTATTGTATAAGAACTTAAGGGACTAAACACTATAGTGCTCATTCGTCATTATTTAGCATTGTCAATTCTGAGCTATGTTTTCGGTATTTATGTAACTAGAAATTGCGGCAAATCCTAATTGTTTACACTGTTTACATATTGAGATATGTCTTCAGAGTGTAAATGAGTAGAACTGGTGTTCAGATTAACCATTCGATGATATATTGTAAACATTTAAATGTATTGTAGTTGTAGATTTTATTTTATTTCAATAAACGTATGAATTAAAAACACAGAGCTTATTACGACTATCAGGGATTCGTTCATGAGGGAAGGCGCACACAAAACTAGTGTATGTTTGTTTACGGTTAAGCGGATATGAACGTGTGAAAAAAAATCCGTTTATATTGTGTTTATATATAGTTTTGATTTTGAGAATCCAAACTATATAGACTCATATAGATATATATAAAGATAGATATATATTTTATTCAAACATAAGGCATTACAACAGTTAATATGCAAATAGTACATACATATAAACATGTATATGAAATACACACAATATTTTCCAGTTCATGACAATTTGTATAATTTTATAGGTGAGTTTCAAGATCATCTGTATATATTACTAGTTAAAAAATATTTGACAACTATTAAGTATATAAGTGTTTAATATATATTTTTAAATTAATAGTCCTAAGTATTGATCAGTATACATTTTTATATGTGGACAAAAATGGAGAAAAGTGATATTTATTTATAAAACATGTCGTCTCTTCTTTTAAAACTCTTACTAATGAAATCTGACAGTTTCTTTAATAAACTCTTGTTTTCTGTTGTCATAAGTTCAATAAATGTTGGTATGTTTGGCCGTTTCCAAATATATTTATTAAGATATTCTTTTCTAATAACTCGAAATAGTGAACACTCCAATACAAAGTGAAATTCGTCTTCTAGTATATTATAAAGCTGGCATTTTCTTTCGGATCTTGGTGTTTTTTATTGGTCTATGCCGTCGACCAGTTTATATTTCTAACCTGTGACTAGAGACTGTTAGTTTTGTAAAAAAAACACTCTAAATTCCTTATATTTAGTATATCTAGATAATACTTAAACCTGGCATAATATATTATTCTGTATGTACTAGCTGTAGTGGAAGCCGATAATTCAGCATTTCAATTTTGTATAAACACATCTTTAATTCGTTGTTAAATACATTTACTCGAATATCTACTCGAATATCTGGGAAACGGACGTTTATAAGTTAAGAACCTATATTAAATTCAAGAATACATTTGAATTGATTGAATTGGATTTTATAGTCGCACCAACAGCTAAGGTCATATGGCGACTTTCCAGCTTCCATTGGTGGAGGAAGACCCCAAGTGCCCCTTCGGGCAGTTTTCGTGCAAGGGCGGGCACCTGGGTAGAACCACCGACGTTCCGCAAGCCAGCTGGATAGCTTCCTCACATAAAGATTCCTAGGCCCCTGAGGGATCGAACCTACAGCGGTGAGGGACAAGTGATTTCAAGTCAGAGACGTTAACCACTCGGCCACGGACGCCCCAAGAATACATTTGAGACTTATCTCAGATTAAATCTCAGAAAAAATTAAAGAGCATTATTGGCACAGTTTCGGTGAGGTATATTGCCTCTGAGAGTAGAAACAGGACGCTGTGTAGGAGAAGGTGTTGAGCAAAGGCTCTGTAAATTATGCCAATTAAATGAAACTGAGGACGAATTACATTTTCTATTGATTTGCCCTAAGTATACCGTTATAAGAAACCAAATATTTCATGAACAACTTACAGACAATTCGTATTCGTGTCTTACGAATAATGAGAAACTGTGTAACCTCTTAAAATCATGTACAAGAAAAGTTGCTAAGTTTTTGGTTAATGCCTACCTTAAAAGACGAGATATTCTGTTTAAATAGAAGAGTTATGTACTATATACTCGTATATAAACATATTTATAAATGTAAAATGAACAAGAAACATATGCTGTCAGGATGGTTTACAAAGATATTGATACCCATCAGAAAATTGTTAGACCATGCTTATCATAATTTGTTTGAACTGGAACTTGATAGTTTGATATATTTTTGTAGTGGTGACTTACAGGCCAAGTGGACCGGATGTATGAAATGTTGTTTAATATATGCTTGTCTGTACTTGCATGTATATTGTATATACACATGTCACGTTAATAAATTATTTACTTACTTACTTACTTACTTATATTGTAATACATTATGTTTTCTACTCCTTGAGAATACCAAACTTCATTAAATCCTGTTCGTTCCAATAACCCTTTAACTTGAGATGCCCAGTTTAATTTGTTTGGGTTTACAATCAGATCATTTAACATAACATTATACATATGATATAGACCATACGTTACATTTTTAAAGGAACTCTCCAGAGTTCTCCATATATGAAATTGTTTTGAGTTTGTGTTTTAACACAAAAAAGTTGTTTACAAAATTGAAGATGTACTTTCTCTAACTTTTCCGCATTTGAGAATCCCCATATCTCTGCGCCATAATTTAAAATTGGCAAAATGAGTTTGTCAAACATGTCTAAAGTGTGACTGACCGATAAGTCAGTAAATTGATTTATATATGAATTCATTTTGAAGACTGCCTTTAATGCCTGGCCACTTAATGATTCGAACGTTTGATCAAAAGAACCGCCTGTGGTAAAGACAATTCCCAAATAGGTAAACTTATCTACAATTTCAATAACAGTATTATTATATGTGAACAATAGGTTCCTTTTTATCTGACCGCCTTTTTGAAAAGCATGACCTTCGTTTTATTTACATTTAGAACCAATTTCCATTTTTGCCAATAACTGTACTGTATACCTAACCCATCTTGTAGCCTCTTTTCAGTATCCGAAAATATCAGCGTATAAGATTAACGGCAACTTTAACATTCCAGTATCGATACCTTTAAAACCATTTAGTGTAAAATATTCTTCTAAATCATTTACATACATAGAAAATATGAAAGGTGACAAACAATCGCCTTGCGGCGTTCAAAGAAAACAGCTAAAACTTTCACTAAGCTCGATTTGATGCTTTACTCTTGATTTTATATTCGTATACAATGATTTAATAATATTTAGGATTTTACCTCTCACTCCATATTGTATAAATGTTTAGAATATGTTTTGTCTAACCAACAAATCACAAGCTTTAGTGAAATCTATGAAAGTTACATACAACTCTTTTTGTTCATTCAATATATGACTTATCAAACCATGGAGAATGAATATGTCATCAATAGTTCCCATATTATTTCGAAAACTAGCCTGTGCTTCAGTATTATTATAATAATCCTCAGCCCATGTAATCCTGTTGTTTTAAAGTCTTTTGAATAATTTACCGAATGTAGCCTACTCAGTAATGTTATCCCTCTATAGTTTTCTGGTTGGTTTATATCTCCTTTTTTGAAATGTGGTCCCTTCCAGTGAGAAGGGAAATAACCCATATCAAACATATTATTAAAAACGTTCACTAAGTATGAATCTAAATACATGCAACCTTATTTGAAAATTTCATTTATGACATAATCCGATCCGCCTGAGCGGCTGTTGTTTAACTCTTCACATGCTTTATAAATTTATGCTTTCAATATTAAGTCCGTCCAACATTATTGGTAGTTCATAGTTTAATATTCTATTATTAAAATATAAAATATCATCATCTGGTCGGAAAAATACAGATTCTGGATCATTTATTGATTTAAAATAATTTGCAAATGGAGAGGTCGTTATATTTGATTTTGACACTCCAGTGCTGGCCGTTTTCGGGAGTTTCCAATATTCCTTTGCATATTTATATCTCTGTGACTCTAATTTCTGAGTTTTTTGTTTACCAAAGCTTGTTTGCTTATTTCTAATGACTATTTTATAATGAGACATAGACTGAGTCATAGCTTTTCTGTTTTCTGTACATTCAGATTTTCTATAATTATTTATATTCTTATAAAACTGATTCCTACTTTCTTTGCATTCATTATCAAACCATGGCTGAGTTTTCATTTTTGGTTTATGTGTAACATTATTATTAACCTTTTACCTACAAATTGGGTCACACACAGTTTCCATCATGTTATAAAAACAAGAAAGATTTGATTCCAGCTCGTCATGGGTTTCAATATTCCGTAAGTTAATATCTGACAAAGTCTGCTTGTTCTAACTGAAAATCGCTTCCACTCACGGAAGTTTTAAACTGTTCATATGTATCATGTCCCCATTTATAACAATAATCAATAGAATCCAAATGTTCAGTATACCAGGTTGACATTTGTTTAATACATTATTGTTTTTCAAAGAAAATGTAATTATGTAATAGCACAGTGATCGGAAAGTATATTTGGTTCCTGTACTCTGAAGCTAGTAAAACATGGTAACATATAACATAATCTATCACGCTACAACCAGCTTCCTAAAATTACCCAAATATTTATCCTCTCCGACGCTGCCATTCGATTTTAAGCCCAGTGGCTTTATACAAAATTAAAAGTAACTTTCCACTTTCGTTATTAAAGTCTTTCGAAATTCTTTCATAAATTTGATCTTCGACATAATATTCCGGCATAAAATCTATGTCATGTAAAAAATCGTTTTCAACATAATGCTTTAGTTGTCCTACTCTACTATTTAAGTCCCCCGATATTATAAAATAGCCGTGGTTATAAATAGAGGATCTTAAATGAGTACTCATTCAATAATGAATGAGAACGAATGTTAGATTCTATTTATTACATAACTTATAACGCCACATTACGTCAGAAAACGTACATTAACGTGACGTCCATGACGTCATTAACGTTATGTTATACCACTAGTGGAATATCGAAAATATTGAATGGTGTTATTACACTCCCACACCGCATGTTATGTGATAAATATGATTAAAAGACAATATATCCTCTATGCAATAAATGCAATCAAATATATTTTGTTCCACAAAATGTTCACGACTGCTGCCAGCAGGAATGATATAAGTCAAACATAAGATCACATCTTGATCAAGATTAAATACACGCTCAATGTCGTAAACAGTTTTCAATAAAGTAACGTACGAACTAATGGTATCAGCTATATAAACTATAAGTATATATCGCGTCTGGCATTTTTTGTGATTTAATTTTCTGTGTAGAACAAAATGTGAAAATCCCTTTACGTTATAACCATAGCTGTCATTTAATCGTGTTTCTGTAAAAAGCAATATATCATGAGAATTAAAGAGATCGATTAGATCATCTGATAACAATTTATTATAGGATTTACCAACTAGTCCTTGTGTACGAATCTCAAACGTGAAACATGTGACAAATGTAAAAACGGTTAACACGTTTGGTGACATACGTAAAAAAAAAAGTGACAAAAGTGAGAAAAAAAAGTGAGATATGTAAAAAAAAAAGAAAAAAGTAATATATGTAAAAAAAAAAAAAAAAAAAAGAACACAAAATTAATGTAAAATTACATTTTTAAACGTTCATTTGTTTAGCTCTGTTGATCAAAGGTCATGACCATGACGTGATGCGGCGTCCGTCCGTCCGTCTGTCCGCCCGTAAACTTTTGTTCGTGGCGACTTCTCCTCAGACACCGCTTGACCAATTTTAACCAAACATCACATGGATGATAATTAAATGCAATGCTTTTTAGATTTGCTAGCATTAGGTCAGCGCGACATCCAAGATGGTCGCCATTACCATATATTGTCAAAACCTTAAACAATCTTCTTCCAAAGAACCACTGGACAGATTTCGACAAAAAAAATTAAAATGATCCCCAACGCCTAGCCTATCAGATTTGTTTAAATAAAGTCCCTCGGATAAAACATGATCGTGCCCCGGGAGTCCAACGTTTGTATATTGAGATTGTACATGTTTTTCATAGACTTATATAGGAAAAAACATTAAAAACCCTTCTTCTCTGAAACCACACTGTACAGAGCTCTCATGTATTACATGAAGCATCAGTTTATGTCTTCTACTAAGTTTGTCAAATGGTAACCCTGGGGTCAAATTTGGCCCGCCCCAGGGGTCACAGTTTTACATAGTCTTATATAGTGAAAAAAATCTTCTTCTCTAAATCTATAAGAGCCAGAGGTTTAATATTTTGCATTTACTATAAGCGTATGGTCCTCTAACCAATCCTGTTCAAATGGTGATCCTGCGGTCACATTTGGCCCCGCCTCAGAGTTCACATGTTTGACATAGACTTAGATTATCAGCTGATAATGAACACGACATAATACTGCAAGATTACGTTTATTAGCAAACTAACTTTAAAGCACGAATATGATATTGTTGAAGTGCTAATGCACATCTGTTGTTGGAGACTGCAAATGTTTCCATGAATGGTAATTGATCCTTACTATCACAATGACAGGGGACAGCGCCTATTCAATTTGGATTAAATTAATAAATGAGGCTCTACCTATATACATGTTATTTTAATATACGAGTATTAAAGGGACTGGAGGCCATCTGGAAAAAGCATAGGCAAAAATACACATACGACTAAAATCATGTGATTCAGTTTTATATTCAATGGACATAATTATGCACTACATTAGGACATATTTCTATGTTGTTTTAGTAATTTCTTACAAATATAGCTTTCTTATGTGCCCCCTCCCGCACAACCCCTGCCTTTTTCTCAATTTTCCATCCGATCTTTACCGCACACACCACCCCACCCCAAATTCTACACCTATAGCTATGTTGCACCCCAGCCCAACGTCCATCCCCCACCCCATAATCACCACCACCGCAATTTTTCATGGACGGGCGGGCACTTGGGTAGAACCACCGACGTTTCGCAAGCCAGCTGGATAGCTTCCTCACATAGAGATTCCTAGGCCCTTGAGGGATCAAACCTACAGCAAGTGATTTCAAGTCAGAGACTCTAACCAACCACTCTGCCACGGACGCCCCGCATAAATTATAAAAAGGCGCACATAATTAAATTCCAGTTGGCAGCAGTACGTTGTTACTATGTGAACATCTGGAAAGCTGTTGAATAGAATGGCTGGCCGTAGGGTGGTGTTGGGACTATGTTCGAAGTCTTTGGTAAAAGAGGGACTGTCAGGATTCCAGTGTATACTCAGGAGTTGTTGAGCCCTCAACCCTTGCATTAAATCGCCCGATGTACCCAGGTGGCAAATGAAACCAGTGATAAATAAAAACGTACGCTTTGGGCTTTAGTTTGTGAACTTTTTAACTATTGTGTTAACATAAACAATACCTATGCTATAAATAAACAATTTGGATCGGAACCGAACGTTACCTGTTTCATGACCGTGAAGTAGCAGCAGTTGTATTCCATCATCTCATTCCTAACTGAAGTAACTGAGCGGAAACCGTTTATTTTTCTATTTTTATTAACAGTGACCTTGACCCCAGTGACCCCAAATGTATTTTCAGAAGGTAGAATAGTTATTTCTTAAAAATACGTTTACTCTTACTTCAAATGTACATATGCGAAATTTAAGATCATCCTCAAATCTACAACTATATTCCCCCAGACCGAATAGTGAGTTTTTCAGAAAATCGTTTGCATATTCAGGCTCTAAAGTGTGGAACTCACTTCCTCACCATATAAAAAATGCCCAATCTGTTAATCATTTCAAAACATTGTATTTACACTGGATTAACCAAACCATATAATAATGACTAAGTCTTGCAACTCAGTTTGGACATATTTATGTTACTGTATGCATGAATATACTACAATTCATTTTAAATTATCACATATCTTTGTAAATACTTGTATGATATATATTGTTCAGGGCCTCATGGAAGTTTGACTAGTTTCAGATGAGTTCTCTCGTTAAATAAAGTCTTTATTATTATTATTATTATTTATTTTGAGACAAAGTAAATGCGTGGGCAGTACGTAGGAACTCAAACGTGAACAATGTCACAAATTTAAAAGTGGTTACAATGTAAAAAAAAGAGTCACATATGTAAAAACATACGACAAATGTAACACGTTTGGTGACATATTTTGTGACAAAAGTGAGAAAAAAAAGTTTACAAATGTAAAAAAAATGAAAGTACCATATGTAAAAAACAAAAAAAGAACACAAATGTAAAAACGTTTATATTTATTGTTTGTGAAAATGTTTTTGTTGCTAAATCATACATATTAGTTTATAAAGGGGTTATATGGCTAACAGATATATTTTAAACAAAGTCTACTTCGATCTGATTATAAAGAGCAAACACTGATCGAGTCGCCTGGTTTCTCAAACAATTTAAGATGTACTTTGCCTGGTCCTAATGTAGTGCATCATTATGTCCATTGAATATAAAACTGAAACACATGGCTTTAGTCGTATGTGTATTATTGTCTATGCTTTTTCCAGATGGCCTCCAGTCCCTTTAATATATTAAAAAAACGTGTATGTAGGTAGAGCCTCATTAATTAATTAAATCCAAATTGAAGAGGCGCTGTCCCCTGTCATTGTGATAGTACGGATCAATTGCCATTCATGGAACCATTTGCAGTGTCCTGGTTAAAGTTCGTATTAAATAATAAAATAATCATAACAAAATGCTAGCACAAGCTCTAAAACATTAAGAAAAACACCCTCAAGCGTGTCACGGTGGTCCTTTCTCTCCCTTTTACTCGTGTCATTGTTTTAATGTCGATTCGACTGAACAACAGCTATACATTAGCACCTGACCAATATCATATTCGTGCTTTAAAGTTAGTTTGGTTATAAATTAAACGTAATCTTGTATTATTGTGTCGTGTTCATTATCAGCTGATAACGATATTATAACTACGGCCTTATTAGCACGTGAGGCAAATCGTTATTACATTTGTGTTCTTTTTTTTTGTCATGTTACTTTCATTTTTTTTTACATTGTAAACTTTTTTTTCTTCACTTTTGTCACAAAATATTTATGTTACATATGTCACCAAACGTGTTACATTTGTCGTATGTTTTTACATATGTGACTCTATTTTTTTTTTTATATTTGTAACCATTTTTACATTTGTGACATTTTTTACGTTTGAGGTTCCTACGTAGTGCCCACGCATTTACTATGTCTCAAAAGAAATAGCTATAATACACTGGTGGTAGTTGTCTCTCTTGCACTTTTTTTATACGCAAAATATGGTATGGGGTCATCTGTCTATAAACAATTACTCATTCCAGACGATAATTTTGAAACTATAACACCAAAACAGGTACATTGCGCTTGGAGAAAGGAAGAACTTCATTGTTTTTGAGGTCAGATGGTCGAAGGGCAAGGTCACCATGCCTTTATGGAAATATGCATTATGCACTATGGTTTCAAAAGCACAACATCCACCATCATGAAAATTCGTGGTATATTTACCTAAGTAAGTGTGGGAACGCTTGTTTAGGAGTCGAAGCAATCAAAGGTCAAGGTCACCATGACCTTGTATGGAAAAATGAATTCCAAGCGATAACTGAAACCATAACAAACCTGAAACGTTCTTAGGTGCATAGCCCTTGGTGAGAAGTGGAACCCTATTGTTTTTGGGGTCAGTAGGTTAAATGTCGCTGTGGCCTCATGTGGCTATATTTATTCCACGTGATAACTTTAAAAACATGATACTCGTCTTAAAACGTCATAAATACATTGCCCTTGGTCAGAAGAGGAACTCTGTTGATTTGTGGCTCACTAGGTCAAAGGTCAAGGTCATAGTAACCTCATAGGGGTATACATATTCCCAAGTGATAACTCCAGGAGTATAAAACAAACACTCATGAAACTTTATAGGCAAATTGCCTTTGATAAGGGAAGGAACCTTATTGCTTTTGGGGATTGAAAGTCAAAAGTTCAAAGTCACCATGACCTTGTATACACATAAGCATTCCACATGACAACTCCAAAAGTATACCATCTGGCCTTACCAGTAGTAAACGTCAAATGTGTGCATTGTCCGTAGTAAGAGGAGGAGGCCTATTGTTTTGGGGTTCAGTAGGTCACCAAGGACACTTGGAACTGACAATTGCCGAATCCTGAGAAACATTCTCCTACCTGTAAATTGTAAGTATAAGGCCATCTTGAAACTTTACAGAAATAATACCCGTGTTATAATATTAATTTTAGGGTGTATGTTTCTCAACTTATTCGTTTTTCAACAGCTTGTACTCGAGTTGAGGATTTTAATATTCGTAATCTTTGTATTACTAAAAAGCTACTCAATCAGGGTTACCGTTACCATAAACTTCGTAAAACCTTTGCAATATTTTATTATCGTAACCCTGTCCTCCTTTCTAAATATAAAAGTAATTTAAGGAATCTTCTGTGACAAGGACTATCACAACCTGACTTCTATGGTGATGTGATTTATAAACGTCGTAAGATTCTTGGTCATGATCACTTTCATACTATCTTTGTTAAACTTGTTGAAATGTTTATCAAAAGAGGTTATGACCCTATCATTTTGCAACGTACTGCATGCTTGGTGGTGGACCCTTTTACAGTTCGCCACTATGCTTTCCTCTTTAATTGTACGATGACAGGACAGGCTGTGGACCCTATGATGACGCCTACCTAAAGACCAATGGGACGGTGGCGTTTGATTTTTGTCTATGATCTTTCTTGTCGTGCCCTTAATGGTTTATTCTCTTGTTGCTCTGGCTTCTGCCAAGTCATTGAGTTCCTTCATTGTGGCTTTCTAGGCTATTGTTTTTTGTATTACATTTACACGAGCATATTTGTGTTTTACTTATATTGCCTGTTGATGCTGCCTTGTTCCTTGCTCCCAGTGACCTTTGTTGCCACTGACCGTTCCAAGGCGGTAACCCTATTGTCAACCCTTTTGTGTTTGTGATGTCGTTTGCATTTTTTATTACTTTTTCCTTCTCGTTAGTCTGTTTTTGTGTTTTGTGGTTGACTGTCGTCCTTGAATGCTGCTTTCCCTGTCCGATATTTTTATCTTTCAGTAGGTCAAAAAGGTTAAGGTCACACTAACCCAATCAACCCCAAAAACGTCTCTTGCGCTGTAATTTATTTACTATTATACCTTCAACCTTGAAACATACAAATACATGTAGTATCCATTTTGCAACAACTACCCTATTGCGTTCATGGTAGGTCAAATATCAATGTCACTCTGACCTGATCATGAAAACATATTTTTCGGATGTCATTCTTGGAACTCTTTGCACTATAATATTAAAACTTTATAGTGCCCTTTAAATTATCAAACGGTAGCTTCAGCTGCTTTAAAATAGTCTACGACCAGGTACGCCGCATTGGTTACAGAGGGCTCAACAACTGATTATAACTGGAATCCTGACAGTCCCCCTTTTACCAAAGACTTCAACAGAGTCCCAACACCACCCTAAAACCAGTCAGCCATTCCATTCAACAGCTTTCCAGATGTTCACATAGTAACAACGTACTGCTGCCAACTGGAATTTAATTATGTGCGCCTTTTTATGTTATGCGGAGCGTCCGTTTCAGAGTGGTTGGTTAGAGTCCACTTGCTGTAGGTTCGATCCCTCAGGGGCCTAGGAATCTCTATGTGAGGAAGCTATCCAGCTGGCTTGCGGAACGTCGGTGGTTCTACCCAGGTGCCCGCCCGATCATGAAAAATTGCGGTGGTGGTGATGATGGGGTGGGGGCTGGGGCGCAACATAGCTATAGGTGTAGAATTGATAAACAAAAACAATTATATTAGGTAACTAAAGGGTTACCGTACTACAGCTACCGGATATGTAATAGATATAGTCTGGTCTCAGCGAGTTGGCTTATTTGGACACCGAGATGGGCGTAACCCATCGAGGTGTTTAAATAACCAACGAGCTGAGACAGACTCTATCTTTTTTGTAGCATGGTGTACCTAGTAACACTGTGACGTCATAGTGACCGTACTCTAAATTCCAATATCCGGTAGCTTTAGTACGGTGTAGCCACGCCCCTTTAGTTACCCTAAATTAAACGATTTAATGCTCTGCATTCATCAAAGGAAATGTCACCGACCATGCTACAATGGAATTTATCACTATGACGTCACATTGTTACTAAGTACACCATGCTACAAAAAAGATAGAGTCTGTCTCAGCCCGTTGGTTATTTAAACACCGAGATTTAAATAAGCCAACTCGCTAAGACCAGACTCTATCTATTACCTATCCGGCAGTTTATACGGCAATAGTGTATAATCTACTTTACCGGCTTATATTCCATCATAATACATTTGTTGGATCAGATAACGTGTTTTAATTTGTTTCTGATAGATTTTAACCGCAACACCAAATTTTAAAGCCAAAATACATATTTTGCCTGGTTTTGTTTCTAGAAGTTTATCAAAGCGAGTGTTAAGGTAAGCGATATAGTGTTTCGATGTAGAGGCGCTGGTTTGTTTTAGCTTAGCGCCTTTTCTTATATGGTAAGTATTTAGCTCACCTATTATCATTACTTGTTAGTTATTACCATACCAGCTTGTAGTTATTACCATACCAGCTTGTAGTTATTACCATACCCTTGTAGTTATTACCATACCAGCTTGTAGTTATTACCATACCCTTGTAGTTATTACCATACCAGCTTGTAGTTATTACCATACCCTTGTAGTTATTACCATACCAGCTTGTAGTTATTACCATACCCTTGTAGTTATTACCATACCAGCTTGTAGTTATTACCATACCCTTGTAGTTATTACCATACCAGCTTGTAGTTATTACCATACCAGCTTGTAGTTATTACCATACCAGCTTGTAGTTATTACCATACCCTTGTAGTTATTACCATACCCTTGTAGTTATTACCATACCAGCTTGTAGTTATTACCATACCGTTGTAGTTATTTCCATACCCTTGTAGTTATTACCATACCAGCTTGTAGTTATTACCATACCCTTGTAGTTATTACCATACCCTTGTAGTTATTCCCATACCAGCTTGTAGTTATTACCATACCCTTGTAGTTATTACCATACCCTTGTAGTTATTTCCATACCCTTGTAGTTATTACCATACCAGCTTGTAGTTATTACCATACCCTTGTAGTTATTACCATACCAGCTTGTAGTTATTACCATACCAGCTTGTAGTTATTACCATACCAGCTTGTAGTTATTACCATACCCTTGTAGTTATTACCATACCAGCTTGTAGTTATTACCATACCAGCTTGTAGTTATTACCATACCAGCTTGTAGTTATTACCATACCAGCTTGTAGTTATTACCATACCCTTGTAGTTATTACCATACCAGCTTGTAGTTATTACCATACCCTTGTAGTTATTACCATACCAGCTTGTAGTTATTACCATACCAGCTTGTAGTTATTACCATACCAGCTTGTAGTTATTTCCATACCCTTGTAGTTATTACCATACCAGCTTGTAGTTATTTCCATACCCTTGTAGTTATTACCATACCAGCTTGTAGTTATTACCATACCAGCTTGTAGTTATTACCATACCAGCTTGTAGTTATTACCATACCAGCTTGTAGTTATTACCATACTTACTTGTATGTATTACCATACCAGCTTGTAGTTATTTCCATACCCTTGTAGTTATTACCATACAAGCTTGTAGTTATTACCATACCAGCGTGTAGTTATTACCATACCAGCTTGTAGTTATTACCATACCAGCTTGTAGTTATTACCATACTTACTTGTATGTATTACCATACCAGCTTGTAGTTATTTCCATACCCTTGTAGTTATTACCATACCAGCTTGTAGTTATTTCCATACCCTTGTAGTTATTACCATACTTACTTGTATGTATTACCATACCAGCTTGTAGTTATTTCCATACCCTTGTAGTTATTACCATACTTACTTGTATGTATTACCATACCAGCTTGTAGTTATTTCCATACCCTTGTAGTTATTACCATACCAGCTTGTAGTTATTTCCATACCCTTGTAGTTATTACCATACTTACTTGTATGTATTACCATACCCTTGTAGTTATTTCCATACCCTTGTAGTTATTACCATACTTACTTGTATGTATTACCATACCCTTGTAGTTATTTCCATACCCTTGTAGTTATTAACATACTTACTTGTATGTATTACCATACCCTTGTAGTTATTAGCATACCCTTGTAGTTATTACCATACTTACTTGTATGTATTACCATACCCTTGTAGTTATTTCCATACTTACTTGTATGTATTACCATACCCTTGTAGTTATTACCATACTAACTTGTATGTATTACCACACCCTTGTAGTTATTACCATACTTACTTGTATGTATTACCATACCCTTGTAGTTATTACCATACCCTTGTAGTTATTACCATACCTTCTCGTAGATATTACCATACCTGCTTGATATGGTGTCTCAGGCCTGATATAGGATGTGATATGAAAATACCAATTTATTATTCTCTATGTATGATTGATATTTCAAAAATTGAGTTCTGCTTAATCCGGGTTTATATAGGGCATTAACGGTATGAAACAATTTTCACTACCGTTCATGAACAGTCAGTTAAACGCAGGCTGCATTATTTTTTATATTTATCGTGTTTGGCGATATCCAAATCTCCTTTCATACTCATTACACAAGCATGGATTTTACAACATAAGCAAAAACATGAGCGGTATATGTCATACAATAAAGTGAACAGTGGGTTGTATGAGTAAATATAGAGCAATATAGCTAATCCGATGGAGACCAACGATATTCTTAATGAAAGTCAAAATAGGGTTGAGCCGTCTTTTGCGAATCTAATTTATATAAGTACATTCTTTCTACGATAAATCCTTTTTTATTTTTATTTTATTGTAATGCAACATAATAATTGACGGATGTAGTACAACATATCGATCAATAGTGTCATTCTCTTTGCTAGACCTGATCGTACTCCTATAGCAGTTCTTTATATCTGTTTCCTGATTTAAGACTTCTTTCGTGTCTCTGTTTACGTACTTTTTTTTGCTTGTTTCAGCTTGTTAGAACTGACACTTAAGTTAAAAGGTTATGTGTTAAATGCTTACACGTTTGGATGTTTGCAATTATACATGTATAATCATTATTTATATACGTTGTAGCCGATATGTGTATAAGCCGGGGGATATTTATGTGGAAATCGACTCATTTGGTCAGTTCTAAGCGAGCGTTTTCTAAGAGTGTACTTCAAGTGAGATAGTGTGTTAAAATTCACCTAACCACACAGTAATCACAGAGTAATACTACAAATTGCTAACAATTAAAACTGTTAAAACGTTATACATCCAAATTGTAAACAGTTTCGAGGTTTACTTCTTCCATATTTATTTATAGTTATTTTTGTTATCAATATATACACGGCGCCGTTATGCTTGTAGATATATAAAAGTTGTTTCCGATTAAAATTGTCTATATTGCAGTAGGTTCATGTGCAGACTCGATTCCATACCAACAACGATTGGTTTACATCACGTGCCTAGTATCTCCGTCCAAGACCCCTTGCACGCATTATCTGAAACAGAAAATAAAGTCAGTTTTATAACTCAAATACAACCACGTGTATGAGGTTTAAATACGAATTTTTCATTCATGCATTGCCAATAAGGTGTTTGCGGTCTGCTTTTAGTTACATTAAGTAAATAAGAACCATCTGACCATCTGACCCTCCCAACGGTCCCACAAATCAACAAACAACTCCGACGATAACAGCATCAATACAGACAATAGCAACAACAAAAACAAAACCCTAAACCGTTTAATTACGAGTTTTTCATGCATGCATGTGCTAATAAGGTGTTTATGGTTTGCTTTTAGTTACATTAAATGAAATAGAACCCAATGACCCTCCCAACAGCCCCAAAACAACAACAACAATAACAACAACAACAACTCAATAACAGCAGCAATACAAACAACAACAACAACAAAAGCAAAACCCTTTATCCTCCCAAAAAAAACGAACATTATTTGGTGATGTTTAAGCTTCTCTAACGTCAATGTCTACAGCTATAGCCAAACTTATGTAAATTGTATAGTTAAACATTTCATATGGCCATATTATTATTTTTTTTTGTTTTTGGTAATTTAATTTTTGAAACCATTGTTTAGCTCTACTGGCCAGCAGCAGAGCAGAGCAGAGCTTATAGGATGGCGAATTGTCCGTCCGTCCGTCGTTAACTTTTGTCTCGTTAAGACGATAGGGCCTTCATTTTTTATCCGATCTTAACCAAATTGTACCAGATTGTTAATAGTAAAGCCAGCAACATCGGACCAGTAACAGCGGAGTCATGGCCCTTGATTTAGTTGTAAATGCTATATATTGCCTCGTTAAGAAGATAGGGCCTCCATTTCTCATCTGATCTTCACCAAACTGTACCAGATTATTACTATCAATAAAAGCTTAGACAAGTTCGAAAACCAGCCGGATCGGACAAGTAACAGCGGAGATGGCCCTTGGTTGAGTTAAAAAGGCCATATTTCGCCTCGTTAAGATGATAGGGGCTTCATTTTCCATCCGACCCTTACCAAACTTTACCAGACTGTTAATATCAATGAAAGTTCGGAAAAATATGAAAAAAAAAAAGCCATATCTCCACCCGAGTTATGACCCTTGATTTTCTGAAATATGTTATATTTTGCCTCGTTAAGACTATAGGGCCTTCATTTTTAGCTCTACTGGCCTTCTTGAGCAATCTTAACTAAACGTACTATTTAATTATTTTTTATTATTATTGTTTTAATTAAAAAAATATTATTTTTTTGTTTTCATTTTGATTCATTTTTTTTCTTTTTTTAATTATTTTTTAAATGTTTTTTTGTTTTATTTGTTTTTATATATACAAATTTTTTATTTTATTATTTTTTTTAATTGTTTTTTTTTTTACATTTTTTATTTTTTTATTTTTTTTTCAATTGCTTTTTTGTTTGTTTGTTTGTTAACGCTGTGTTGGATTTGACGAAACTTAGCAGGAAGCATTGGTATGATTTCTAGTTGTGCCTCTAGTTATGGTTCGTTGGTTTTTGATGGAGTTACAGCCCCTTGACATTTTTACTTTAAATTTCTTTAAATGTCCTCCTAAACGCCTTGTTGGATTTCGACGAAACTTGGCAGGAAGCATCGGTAAGATCGAAAACAAGCTGGTTGTCATATCGCGCTTTTGTTCCAGTTAGCTGATTTTTGATGGAGTTATGGCCCTTTGACAGTTTTACTTTAAATTTCTTGTCATGCTACTCCTCCTAAACAGCTTGTTGGATTTCTACGAAATTGGCACGAAGCCACAGTATATTGTCTAGTTGTGCAAAGCGCGGTATATCAATGACATCATGGACAAGTTCGAAAACCAGCTAGATCTTGTTAGTAACGACAGTTAATGTCCTTGATTTGTTGAAAAATGCTATATTGTATTTTCCTTTGCTAAATATATAGCTTCTTCCTTTTTGTTTTATCTGATATTTATTATATTTGTTCAGAATGTTAATATACCCCCACCCTATTTTCATGAAATTTTATTCATAGAAGAAAGTGTGGAAAAATAAACAAGAGGGCCATCGATCACCTGAGTACTGGCACATTATCAAACTCCTTCGAAATCTTGTGGTCATATACAATCTGTGCAAGTTTGGTGAAGATTGTTTAAGAAATGTGGCCTCTGTTGTGTTAACAACATTGATACAAAGACACTGACAAATGTGACCCCAGGGCTACATGTAATATACGAGAGCTGTGTGCCTTGTGGTTTCAGAGAAGATTTTTTTTAAGTTTTCCCCTATACACGTCGAGTCCTGAACGCGGAACTATTTTTCTGAAAATGATTGTTTTACATAATCTATATCAGATACTGGCCCTTTATAATGTCACAAAATATTAGAACTAGATTCTAAAATTTGGTGGAGAAAAAAACAGTCATGTTATTGTATCTCATATAGCTTCTTGTTTTTTAATGAGAAACTATTGTAACTCAGCTTTAAATCATTTCAAATAGTTTTGTATTTATTTTTGATTAAATCTTCATATAAGGAATTGTTTATAGAAAACAAATTATATTGTGTCTTGCACCCTATATATCTTTTTGCACATATATTTAAAATTATAATAATTTTCATTAGTTTTGCTTTCAAAAATAATTTCGCGCGATACTATTGTAATAAATACTGATAAAGGTGATCCTTTGGGAGCAACAAACACAATTAAGAGAATAAAGCAGCAGACTCGGTTTTATTGAGTCTGTTCATGTAAGTCAAATTTGATTCTAATTAAACTTTACAATATTTACATAATAATTATTCCAAATGAAGATAATAATTACTTCTCTATGCTTATTATGTGAGATATAAGTTAAAGACTAAAGAACTTTAAGGAGTTTTATTGCATACCATTCTTATGTTATTAAAATACCATTCTTATGTCATTAAAGGTTATTTGTATTAAAATATGATACTGAAAGTATGTAAAGTTGCCTTTTACTCATTTTAGCCTCCACTTGGGATCACAGAATTAGGAATATCAGTGGTTCAGTGTATTGCCAAGCTCCTTTTTTTCAATCTTAGCAAATTGGTATGAAGTTAATGAACTGTTGTATTTTGTGTTGTTTTATATCTAGTAAAATATTTTTTAAACATTGCAGAAACATCATGTGCACGTATGTTTTTCTGTGTCATGTAAGTATTGATGAACAAAAGTCATAAAAGAGATTAATATTTTAAACCTTTAATAGGGTTTATTTACAGATTTTCATTTATTTGTGAATTCCAGGAGAAATATATATATTCCGGGGTCTAATTAGGTAAAGATTATGATGTTTTGTAATTTTTCGCAAACTGAATTTAAGTATTTCTATCTGTATTAAAGTGGACAAATTGTTTCATACTTTTAATAAAGCTAATAATGTTAAAATATTATTTGTGGTAATTAAGAAGACATTTTAATTGTTTCTCTAAGTTATATGAGAAACAACAATGTTTTCTTAATATTACTTACCCTCCTGTGTTTAAGTATTTTTAAATGATTAGTAATTAATTATTTTATAATTACCTTTTACAATTATTTACTAGTATTTATAAGGTGAGAAAGTTTTTCCATTGGATTGTTCTATCCATGATCAGGTGATTCATGGCCAATAGAAATAGCCTAAAATATTAAAATTGGAGCCGAAAATGACTCAGAACAACATAATTATGTAACAAAAAATGTCACTGCAAGTGACAAATGCCCCCGAAGTGGTTCTACCATTTGACCTCTAATTGTGACCTTGAAATTGGAGCCACGGACCTGGATTTTGCGCGCGACACGTCGTCTTGTTGTGGTGAGCACTTGTGCTAAGTTATTTGAAAAAAAATCCATCCATGAAAATCGGAGTTATTAACCGGACACGTAAGCATTTCTTTTTTACCTTTGACCTCTATGTGTGACCATGACCTTGAAGCCACGGACCTGAATTTTATGCGTGACACGTCGTCTTGTTGTGGTGAGCACTTGTGCCAAGTTATTTGAAAATCCGTCCAGAAATGCCAGAGTTATTGACCGGACACGATTGTACGGACTGACTGAAGGACTACTATAAGCCGCCCTTCAGGGGCATAAAAAATGTTATAATCTTTTTCACCAGGTGACAGTTTCATCGAATCACATCTATTATATAAAGCAGTAAGCAATACTTATAATATCAAAATCAGGGCTGATAAAACCTCTTTAGGCCATCCTAAATAAACAGTTTGTTTGCAGTTTCCCCGCCCAAGATTTCATTAGTGGGTAGGTAGGTGGGAAGGTACCTATTTTGCCTAATGCTTTGCATTAAAGGGACCAATAGCAATCTTGAAGTATTCATCAACGTTTAAAATATGAATCCAGTATAATTTTAACTTTAAACCTGCTTGCATATAATTATATTAAAGGAAATATAATTTCAAATTCTACTTCTTTCTTCTATCATAGGTTTTAAGTACAGTGTTGGTGTAATATAATCAACAATTAATAATATGTAAACATAATCGCTTTGAACTATTTAAATAATTATAAATAATTATTTAAAAACTAACCCAACGCCAAGATTTTTAAGACTGCCGTGTCCCGCTTCAAGTGAATGGTTCTATCCAGGACAGGTTTAAGTCATTTTGCACAGTTATAATATATGCAGAACTCTGCGTTTGCAACTTAGACACTATTTTATATGGGCTCATTCAATCAAGTTTAATAATACCGGAAGGCTCATGTGGTCCAATTCTTAAAGTTTTTACTTCCGAGACCCCCTACCCCGCCCCACTACAAACAACACACACCCCTCCACATCCTAAACCATAAGGAGACACCGTGGCGCCAGAAGCAAGAGGTTCAACCATACCTACTTGTTGTTATTACCATGCCGAATTGTAGTTATTACCACTGCCAGAACAGATTCTTTATTTACATTCATGTTACTCTCTTTGGAGATTTCTAATCCCGATAATCCCGATAGCGGTGGTACATTCTCTGAAATACTTTGTTTTCTTGCTTTAATTTCGAACAGGTGGCCTGCTACTTCCAGCCTCTAAAGGCTCAGAGTATTCCCTTAGGATAGGTTGTCTACTTTGTTTTAATTTAGTCTTTTGTCTGTTACTTGTGATACGCAGGCTCCATAAACTCTGCTTCCAGCTAAATTACATCTTGCTTATTTCGTCCAATCTTTTCTCGTTTAGGGCAAATCATTTTGAAGATACTGAGAAAATACCAGATCAAAGGTTCCATGTTCTGTCACAGTCACTGCATACCCTCTTTAGGTTGGCGTAAACGTTTTTATCACATACTTCCCTATAAATACGTTGTTTTTGAATATACGATACGACATAGACGTATAAGGTCATATCAATCCGGATTTAGTTGCCGGGCAATAAAGCTTTATATTACATATTTGTCTGTGATTTGTATAGGAAATACTAGGAATAGAAAAGCTATATCTACTCGTTTGCTCTACTGGGAAATATCTCCCAGTGTGAGATATTATAGGTTATTGAATTTGTATGGCTAAATATTACTTGGAACGAGTTGTTTTGGCAAAGGACGACCTGCGCCAAAAGAACGAGGTCCAAGTAATATGAAGCCATACAAATTCAATAACCTTTTTATTGTATACTTTCATATTGTTTTCGATCAATGTTAATTGTATGACTATCACTTTTCATTGTATTTGTGTTATTTTTATAGCTTTTGATGGAATTCCTATCTTGCCATTCAGTTTCATTTTGTGTGGATGATTATTTTGCTCGAAAACGACGTCGACGTCGGATGACGTCATTAAAAACATCAAGCGATTTTCAAAAGTTTGTTTACCATTCGATAACGTTAAAAACAGTGGGTGAGTGACCATTTCAATTATTTTATCAATTTTTGCCATAAAAGGTTGAAAAAAAAACATTTATTTTTTTGTTGACACTATAGGAAGGATTCCGTTATTTTTATTTGAAAGTAGTTCCTTATTTCTATTTCGCGGCTCTTAGCAAGCACGATCAAAAGTTCCCGTGCTTGCTAAGAGCCGCGAAATAGAAATAAGGAACTTCCTATAGTGTCAACAAAAAATACGAGGTTTTTTTCAACCTCTAATGGTAAAAAAAGATAAAATAATTCAAATCGTCACTCACCTACTGTTTTTATAGTCTCTGTCACCCAGACGTACGCAATCTGCGTCACTTAGGAGTGAGCATAGCGAACGTCTGGGAACGATGTGCAGAGGGACTTGTGAATTTAGAACGAGGCTTATCGAAAAACGGATAAAATTTCTGATTGGTCAAGACAGGAATTTCCAAGAAAACCCATTTATCGCATCAAAATGACGGCTGAAGCGGACGATGACATTGAACAAACAATAACCGAAACACTAAGTTTACCCAAATTAAATTAAATCAGGGTTCTTAACCCAAGACTGATACAAAGTCCTTGCTTAAACCAATTCAAAAGAAAAAACTTAATCCGACAGTTTGTTTAAAAAATATGTGTCATATCTGATTGGGATTTTTACCAACGATGCTTGATCGGTAAATTTCTTAGTGGATCCAGTGTGATATTTGTCACGATCACAAGTCCCTATGCTTTCAACCACTTTGAAGTCCGAAAAAGTTATTCCCCTTTGACTTTGTCGCACTTCCGGAAAGTTGAAAATATCAAAAGATTTTATTTTAGAGAAGAACCTGGACTTATACAGTACCAGTTCAAGAGTGTATCAGGCCAGGAAAGCCGTACTGTACAGCCTTACAAAAACGTCAAAGCAAGGTGGAGTTCTAGCTATCACATGAAACCATCCATTGCGCTAATGTGTATGAATTTCTGCATTTGCCAATGGATAGTGATTTGGGATATGCTTGCTATTTCTACAATATGTGATCACTTGCATCCGCTCATGATTTTCATTATCACACTGAAGAGTCAGGTATTAGTAAAAGATAACCCACAACACTACAGTACAGTTGGATGAAAATTATCCATCTTCATGACATCATGGCACAGTATACTTTTTGTTAGTTTCATACCATTATTCATATATAAAGAGTGACCAATGTTTTAATTTCCAAAACGACCTTGGAGGTTAATAAGGAGCTACATTCAACTGCAAAGGAATGCAGTCATGCCAGTCATTCTACGATACTGAATGTTGATAAGACCCAGGGACCCTGGACATTGGACATGCTGGATGTTTTTAGACCCCCCTCCACCCCAATTTTGAATAAAAATTCCACCCACCACCCAGATTGGCTGAAGGGGTCATTGTCGTATCGGGTAATACAGAAAGGTTCCCAGGGTACATTTATGTATACAGAACCCTACCTGAAAATCTTTGAATTCCAGAACGGCCCCCAAGTATACAGAAATGTACCCGGACAAACAAGATCTTATTGGCGGAACTGAAACAATTTAGAACTTAATAAAACAACTGCATAAACAATATTGTTTATCATTAACTATTGCGCTATTGTTCTTAAAACAAATATTTAATCTGCCATTGTTAGTAATAACGTATTGTCGTAAAACGGGAAGTTGTAAATCATCAAACCCCGCGCAAAAAAGTAAACAAATATGCAGCTCGTCATTCAAGAAGAGTTGATCAAATATTTAGACCAACTGCATTCCCTTAAGGCGGAGGCAACTGCTAGCGGCTTTTAAAGAGTAAATCGATTAAACTTTGTAAACAATGAAAGTTTGTTTCCGTGAAGTAACAGAACAGAACGCGTTACGGCCGCATTTTACGACGTTGTGTTTTGTCTCGGGTACATTTATGTATATTAGGGTGCCTTTCTGGGTTTCGATGATTTTCGGGTACTTTTCTGTATACATAAATGTAAACCGGATGCCTTTCTGTAGTACCCGGTACGACAATGACAATGAGGATGTAACCCCCTGCCGAGTACCGAATACTCCTTAATTTGAGGTCCGGGTACTGAATACTCCTTATTTTAGAGACAGAGTACTGAATACTATTTGGCACAAATTACATCGTATTTGATCATATTTCTTTTAGAAAATTTTAATAGGTGCATTTTCTTCTAGTACATATTCACCATTTTCTGCTATCATACCTATACAAGATTATATATCTAAAACAAAAAAATCGGTAGAACCAACGGATGCTCAAAAATTTTACGTTTATTACTTCTTATGATTTTTTTGTACATTTAAATGATAAAATTTGGTTTTAAAAATACATTTTGTGAGTACTAAATACTAAATAGTGTGTAGTGCGAGTACTGCGTACCAGGCTCGTGTGTACTGAAAATACCGCCTAAAACACCCTGAATACTGCGTACCAAAAGTGGGGGTTCAGCCTCCATCAGTCCCAATTTGGAATAAAAATTCAAATTAAAAAAAATGTGTGACAAGTATTAATTACCAAACATTTTAAATGCCTCCATTGACCTTGGTATACTTTTAACAGTAGATACAGAACTTTATGAAATGAATTATTTTTTTACCAATTTTAAGAAAAATCATACTAAAATTCCCAGTGGTGACGTGGGTTATGTTCCCAAAATAAAGAAAAAAGGCACTGCTTGTGTCAACATAAAACAGTTTTTTCCCCCCTTGTATAAATGGTATTATTCCCAATGCCAATTTTTTTTTGGAAATATTTTAGAGTGTTGCTTTAATGAAAGTTTGTAAACATTTTAATAACTAAAAACAATAGAGTTTACAGTTTGCTGAGATGACATTTAAGTGCATTTGTTTAAAAACAAAATGCCATTCTATAAAAAAAGTAATACAAGAGGGCCTGTGGACGCTCTACTTGCTAAAACGGGGGATTAGGAAAAGTAATCGGGACAAAGCTTGTGTATTAAAACCTTTAAAGGGCCATAACTCCACCAAAAATTATTCAACTGGAACACAGTGATGAAATGCAAAACTAAGCTTGATACAGATCATCCTTGCCAAGTTTTGTCCGGCCAGGGATTCAACAGACTCGCCAAAAATCGTTCAACTGGAACATGGTGATGATATGCACAACTAGGCTTGGCACTGATCATCCATGCAACGTTTCTCTATAATCCGGCGAGGGCTTCAGTGGAACTAGTCTGGACAAAGTTTGTGAAGCAAAACCTTTAAAGGGCCATAACTCCACCAAAAATATTTTAACCGGAACACGTTGATGATATGCAAGAAGAAGTTCTTCCCTAATATGTAAAACTCCTCCAACAAGGACATCTAAGTCATTTAAAAGAGAGAAAAAAGAAGTCTTTATATGAGGGGAAAAAATGTAAAAAACATAAATCATATTCATTGATAGAAAGACACTGAAAATGTTAAATAAAGATCAAATAATAAATGAAGTTGCTAGAGTGTTCAAAATGGATTTTTTTTTTTAAAATAAATAAATGAAACAATTAAAAAAGATTAAAAGAGAGAAAAAAGAAGTCTTATGAGGAAACAAACTGTAAAAAAATAAATCATTCATTGATAGAAAGACACTGAAAAAGTTTAATAATAAAAAGTGAAATTGTATAAAAATACACAAAAGGACACTTAGGCTGTGTCATTCTTGAATTAAAACTTAATGAAACCCCTAGCAAAGATGCTATATATATTACAATAGAATCCAATAAGTTTTGACATCCATGAAAAAAAAAATAAAAAAAATACCTACCTACCTACCCTATTTTTTTCAACTGAGTAACCAGAAACACAGGTATTTTTCTTTCTTTCATAGACAAGTCTATGAAAAAACATGCAAATTCTCCGTATCTGTCCAGCGGTTCTTGAGACGATTCTTAGCTCAACTGATCAGAGATCAGCAGAGCTTATGCCGTGGTCCGTCGTCCGTCTGTCCGTCCGTCTATCCGTCCGTAAACTTTTATTTGTAGCGACTACTCCTCTGAAACTACTAGATGGATATTCATGAAACGTTACAGAAATGTTGCCCATGAAGTCTAGTTGATCCTAGCAAAAATTCATGTTGATGTGAATTCCAAGATGGCCGCCAAATCTAAAAATAAGTTTTTAAAAAACAAGTTTGTAGCGACTACTTCTTGAAAACTCTAAGGGATATTGATATGGGACTTTTTCTAAAATGATCAGCATGACATGATGTTGGTCCTTGTCGAAAATCGTTTTGATTCGACGTTAAACATGGCTGCCAGCGGCCATCTTTGTTTACATAGAGTTATATAATGAAAACTTGTAGCGACTACTCCTCTGAAACTACTTGATGGATTTTCATGACACTTAACAGGAATTTTGCTCTTTATGTCTAATTGATCCTAGCAAAATTTCAGGTCGGCCGGAAATTCAAGATGGCCACCACGGCTGAAAATAGATTTTTAAAAAATAAGTTTGTAGCGACTAGTTCTTGAAAACTATAAGAGATAATGGTATGGGATTTTTTCTAAAATGATCAGCATGATATGATGTTGGTCCTTGTCGAAAATCGTTTTGATTCGACGTTAAACATGGCTGCCAGTGGCCATCTGTGTTTACATAGAGTTATATAATGAAAAACTTGTAGCGACTACTCCTCTGAAACTACCCTACAGAATTTCATGAAACTTCACAGGAATGTTGCTGTCGATGTCTAATTGATCCTAGCAAAATTTCAGGTCGGCCGGAAAATCAAGATGGCCGCCACAGCTAAAAATAGATTTTCAAAATACAACTTTGTAGCGACTACTTCCTGTAAACTATAAGTGATATTGATTTGGGACTTTTTCTAAAATGATCAGCATGACATGACGGTTATTCGAGTCAAACATTATTTTTATTCGATGTTAAACATGGCTGCCAGCGGCCATCTTTGTTTACATAGTTATATAATGAAAACTTGTAGCGACTACTCCTCTGAAACTACTTGACGGATTTTCATTAAACTTCACAGAAATGTTGCTCTTGATGTCTAATTGATCCTAGCAAAATTTCAGGTCGGCCGGAAATTCAAGATGGCCGCCATGGCTAAAAATAGATTTTCAAAATGCAAGTTTGTAGCGACTACTTCTTGAAAACTATAAGTGATATTGATATGGGACTTTTTCTAAAATGATCAGCATTACATGATGTTGGTCCTTGTCAAAAATCATTTTGATTAGATGTTAAACATGGCTGTCAGCGGCCATCTTTGTTAACATAGAATTATATAATGAAAAACTTGTAGCGACTACTCCTCTGAAACTACTTGACGGATTTTCATGAACTTCAAAGGAATGTTGCTCTTGATGTCTAATTGATCCTAGCAAAATATCAGGTCGGCCGGAAATTCAAGATGGCCGCCACGGCTAAAAATAAATTTTCAAAAAACAAGTTTGTAGCGACTACTTCCTGAAATCAAAATCAATCAGTAGAGCTTCAAGGTCATTGACCTCTTGTTTCTGTTGATGTTTAGAACTATTCATTAAGCAGACGGTCATAAAAGTTGATGAAGAAATTTGCACAATAAATGTGCGCAGACGCGAAATCACATGGTGGTCGAAAACCAATAGAAGGACGATATATGATCCTGAAGGTTTCATGATAATTCCTAAATATTTATATTCATTAACAATTTCAACCAAACCATTATTATATAGGAACTGAAACTTCTGAACCAATTTACACGACTTATTGAAAATCATAACTTTAGTTTCCTTAATATTAACAGATAAATCCCATTGAGCAAAATATACTCAATAATGTTGCAACTTATCAACTTAATCAAGTTGTGTTTGCAAGCCCAGTGCATTATTAGATAATAGAACAATGTCATCAGGCAACATGTGTAGTTACGGAACTAACGCATGCATAACTAGATTTTAAAACAGGAATAATGCAAACACTTTCAAATACAAGTTCTATGGAGGCCCTAAGTTTCCTATTTGGCTCCCACTATACGACTCGTGACTATTAAAAATCTGTTCAGCCAAGTCAAAGCTCAGTAAGCCTTTCCTGACGTTTTCGCGACAAAGTGTCGTTATTTGGAATCCTCTGAACAGCAAAGAAATAAATATCACAAATCTGGTAATGTTCCTACCGCCTGGAGGTAGCCATTTGTAAACAATGCAGTGCTGCCGTCTATCGGTAACAAGCGTTTGTGAAGGACGTTCCCAGACGCTCACTCCGTTCGCTCAGAAAAGGTGGGCATGCGGCTGGGTGATAGAGACTACTGTTTTTAACGTTATCGAATGGTAAACAAACTTCAGAAAATCGCTTATGTTTTTAATGACGTCATCCGACGTCGACGTCGTTTTCGCGCAAAATAATCATCCACACAAAATGAAACTGAATGGCAAGATAGGAATTCCATCAAAAGCTATAAAAATAACAAAATACAATGAAAAGTAATAGTCATACAATTAACACTGATCAAAAACAATATGAAAGTATACAATAAAAAGGTTATTGAATTTGTATGGCTAAATATTACTTGGAACTCGTTGTTTTGGCGCAGGCCGACTCGCAAGCTCGTCGTCCTTTGCCAAAACAACTCGTTCCAAGTAATATTTAGCCATACAAATTCAATAACCTATAATATTGCACACTTAGCTCAATGCAAATTAAACGGGACAATATGAAAGTATACAATAATTCCCAGTACGGAACATTGCTCGACCTTTTCCGTCAGTGGCGGGAAAGCCAAATGACGTTCCGATTGTTTTACGGAAGTCTTCGTCAGATTCCGCCACTAGGAAATAACGATTACGGAATTTAACGAAGAGTTCCGGTTCCATTTGTTTTGTTTGTATGACGTAACGTCGTCTTGGATAACGTAACGTCGTCTTGGCGTTCTCGTGCAAACTGGTGTCAAAAGGCGTGAATCATTAGAAATATTAATAAAATATCATTTTAAAATATGTAATATATAGTTTAATAAACAGTGTTTTTGAGATACGGGAAATATCTCCCGAGGAAGAGAAATGGCCTCGATATAAGAACGAGTGCGGAGCACGAGTTCTTATATCGGGGCCATCTCCGCACGAGTTCTTATATCGGGGCCATTTCTCTTCCGAGGGATATACAGGGTAAGAAAAATACTACGCGTGATATACAGGGTAAGAAAATGTCATATCACGGAAATAACCAAATGTTCTTTATGACTCTTTCAGCGGAGTGATACGGAAAGTACCGATTAGTTACGATTGTAGACGAGTTGTCACGCGTTGTGGTTTGTCCTCTGCATTCCATACTGTTTTCGCGGCAGATTATTGGCTAAACATCTACATCTACCTGACAGTGTACGTTGAGCTGGTATCTTTGATCATAACTCAACGGAAATGACACGACTAGTAATGCTAAGAAGTTGAAATAAAAGAGATGGTAGATAGATAAAAGTAAAATAAAGAAATAAATAAGGCATAATACACGGACCATAAATAGATTTTAACAAATTTATAATAAACTCAATGATGTAGAACCATCCTTGGATGAAATAACCATGTGTGACCATTCATTTTCTGAATTAGACAATTTCAAATTCAATGGAATTTATTTTAAATCAAATTTCGTGGGGAAAATGTGGTGTAGATCTACACTTACGCGACACACGTGAACACATCAGAATGGGATTACATCTATTAAAAATAATATTATTCTTTTCTCCTTGGAAAACAGCGTAGTAAGTTAACTAAAGTTGAAAGTTCAACAAAGTCATTGCTGAAGCACATGATAAATAGAATAAAAAATGTGTATTTTCATATCACACCCGATATCAGGCCTCAGATCAGATCGATATAAAGCTCTCGGGTTGATATGGTGTCTCAGGCCTTATATAGGATGTGATATGAAAATAACAAATTTATTATTCTCTATGTATTAATGATATTTCAAATATTGAGTTCTGCTCAATCCGGGGTTATAGAGGGCATTAACGGTATGAAACAGTTTTCACTACCGTTCATGAACAGTCAGTTAAACCAAGACTGCATTATTTTTTATATTTATCGTGTTTGGCGATATCCAAATCTCCTTTCATACTCATTACACAAGCATGGTTTTTACAACATAAGCAACCAGATGAGCAATATATGTCATACAATAAAGTGAACAGTGGGTTGTATGAGTATATATAGAACAATATAGCCAATCCGACGGAGACTAACGATATTCTTAATGAAAGTCAAAACAGAGTTGAGCCGTCTTTTGCGAATTTAATGAACTAAATTATATAAATACATTCTTTCTACGATAAATCCTATTTTTTTTATTGTATTGTAATGCAACATAATAATTGACGGATGTAGTACAACATATCGATCAATAGTGTCATTCTCTTTGCTAGACCTGATCGTACTCCTAGAGCAGCTCTTTGCTAGACCTGATCGTACTCATATAGCAGCTCTTTATATCTGTTTCCTGATTTAAAACTTCTTTCGTGTCTCTGTTTACGTACTTTTTGTGTGTCTCACATTGCTTGTTTCAGCTTGTTAGAACTGACACTTAAGTTAAAAGTTATGTGTTAAATGCATACACGTTTGGATGTTTGCAATCATACATGTATAATCATTATTTATATACGTTAAAACGTATACAAAAGAACAAATGTTTTAACCGTAAGCCGGTATGTGTATAAGCTGGGGGATATTTATGTGGAAATCGACTCATTTGGTCAGTTCTAAGCGAGCGTTTTCTTAGATTGTACTTCAAGTGAGATAGTGTGTTAAAATTCACCTAACCACACAGTAATCACGGAGTAATACTACAAATCGCTAACAGTTGAAACTGTTAAAACGTTATACATCCAAATTGTAAACAGTTTCGAACTTCTTCCATATTTATTTATAGTTATTTTTGTTATCAGTATGTATAGTTATTTTTGTTATCAATATGTACACGGCGCTGTTATGATTGTAGATATATAAAAGTTGTTTCCGACTAAAATTGTCTATTTTGCAGTAGGTTCATGTGCAGACTCGATTCCATACCAACAACGATTGGTTTACATCACGTGTCTAGTATCTCCGTCCACGACCCTTTGCACGCATTCTCTGAAACAGCATAAAATAAAGTCAGTTTTATAACTCCAATACAACCAAGTGTATGAGGTTTAAATACGAATTTTTCATTCATGCATGTGCCAAAAGGGGGTTTGAGGTCTAATTTTAGTTACGTTAAGTAAATAAGAACCATCTGATCGAATGAAATGAACAAACAACTCCGACGATAACAGCAGCAATACAAACAATAGCAACAACAAAAACAAAACACTATATCGTTTAAATACGAGTTTTTCATGCATGCATGTGCCAATAAGGTGTTTCCGGTTTGCTTTTAGTTACATTAAATAAAATAGAACCCACTAACCCTCCCAACAGCCCCAAAACAACAACAACAACAACAACAACTCAATAACAGCAGCAATACAAACAACAACAATAAAAAACAAATCCTCCCAAAAAACGAACATTATTTGGTGTTGTTTAAGCTTCTCTAACATTTAACGTTAATGTCTACAGTTACAGCCAAACAACTGTAAATTGTATAGTTAAACATTTCATATGGCCATATTAAAGTTTTTGTTTTTTACATAATTTAATTTTTTAATTTTTGAAACCATTTTTTAGCTCTACTGGCCAGCAGCAGAGCAGAGCAGAGCTTATGAGATGGCGAGTTGTCCATCGTCCGTCCGTCCGTCGTCCGTTGTCCGTCGTTCGTCCGTCGTTAACTTTTGTCTCGTTAAGACGAAAGAGCCTTCATTTTTTATCCAATCTTTACCAAACTGTATCAGATTGTTAATATCAATGAAAGCTCGGTCAAGTTCGAAAACTAGCCACATCGGACCAGTAACTGCGGAGTTATGGCCTTTGATTTAGTTGTAAATGCTATATTTTGCCTCGTTTCTCATCTGATCTTCACCAAACTGTACCAGATTATTACTGTCAATAAAAGCTTGGACAAGTTTGAAATCCAGCCGGATCGGACCAGTAACAGCGAAGTTATGGCCCTTGGTTTAGTTAAAATGCTATATTTTGCCTCGTTAATATAGGGCCTTCATTTTTCATCCGATCTTTACCAGATTGTTAAAATCAATGAAAGCTCGGACAAGTTCGAAAACCAGCCATATTGGAGCATTTCCACCCGAGTTATGGCTCTTGATTTTCGGAATTTGCTATATTTTGCCTCGTTAAGACTATAGGGCCTTCATTTTTAGCTCTACGGGCCTTCTTGAGCAATCTTAACTAAAGGTCCATTATCATACTCTTTTTTATAGCACAGTGGCGTTGCTTGTGCGGTGTCGCCGCAGTAAAACGTCTCCCCGCGCTTGCAATCAGTACTGTTATTCATTCGATCTTTGGAGATCGCTGAGCCCGATACTTATATTTAAATATCGGTTGTACCTTTTCATTTATTTTTGTTTTCTTACTTAAGTTTCGAATCAGTGGTTCCTTTACTCCGGCCGATTAAAGGCACTGGGTATTGTATAACCACTTATAGGATATGTTGTCTGCTTTTTAATTTAGTCTTTTGACTGTTACTTGTGATATGCAGGCTTCATAACCGCTGCTCCCAACTAAATTCCATTATGTTTATTTCGCTCTTCGTGGCATATATTTTTATTAGATACTGGGACCATACGCCGTACGACATGGGGAAGCATATGACTCCATGTCCACCGCCGTATGCATGCCATCTTCGGGATGGTTTAAATTGTGTACTATTGATTTTATGAATATTGAGTTCTGCTCAACCCGGGGCTAGAGTGCGTGAGCGGTAGCTAGCACAATACACTACCGCTCATGAACAGTCTCAATCAAACCGAGACTGCAATATTTCGTATGTGTCGTGCTCGGCCGTTACCAAAGGTCCATTATCATACTTTTTTTAAACTAACACAATTATAATATATGCAGAAATCTGCGGTTGCAACTTAGACACTATTTTATATGGGCTCATTCAAGTTTAATAATACCGGAAGGCTCATGTGGTCCAATTTTTAAGGTTTTTACTTCCGAGACCCCTACCCCGCCCCACTAAAAACAACACACACCCCTTCACATCCTAAACCGTAAGGAGACACAGTGGCGCCAGAAGCAATAGGTTCAACTATTCAGTAAAACCCTTTGTCCCTACAATAACCTAATCGCCACAAAAAAACGTGTTTGTTAAAATAGCTACTTGCCATAATTTTTACAAACACTTTTTAGCTTTATAAGATGATGAATAGAATAGAATATATTTTATTGTAAGCCAAATATGGCCCATGAACATTATATAAAGATATAAGATATTGTATTGCATATAAGTGTTATTATCTTCATCTTGTCTGAATTGTGTGACTTTACTACATTACATTATCTTTATAACACGTATTGTCTATAGATATTTAGATGTATCATTTGTTTAAAAACCAGTCATTTAAAATAATTGACTTACAATAGTTTCGCATAAAAAAATTGTAAAGTCAAATTAGTTCTCATTTAACTTAATGAAGAGGGAAAAGATTTAATAATAATTATGTAAAAGGTAGACATTGATAACTGCTGTGTGTTTCAATTGTGTGGCGGCCGTAAAAAGTCGCACCGGCTACATATCAGTAGTGTTATTACTTACTGGTCCTGGAATCATAAAGCCCGATCTTTGTGGATTTAAAGTAGAATATCGCTTAAGCCAGTGCTAGGAGGTGTGTAGGGTGTTGCCCTTTACATTTCCTCTCATGAAAAGTGTCAATAAAACTTTAGTCTCTTGTTTGTGTTTCTTGCTTCTAAGGGATACTTTTTTCAGTATTTATTTACATTATTTTGCCTCCTACACATCTCAGAATTACAAATGTCAAGAGGGACCGTTATGATGCTCTGCCAAGCGAAATAAAATAAAAACAGATACACAAAATAGAACGTTTTAAAGTCAATACGAGTCAAGCTGGAAGACATAACAATGCGAGACTTGAATACATGAATAGTTAAAATACCTTTAATCCTAAAAAACGAAATCCGTCTCGGGTCGCGCGAATCCGTAACAACTGAAAAAATAGTTTTGTTTAATATTACCAGAATAAAACCTATCTGTTATTCTGGTATAAAACAAATGTCAAAACCAATCAACGGAATTAATAGGATTAAGAATATGTTTTAAGATAATTCCCCAAACATCGACAGATGAGTTTTGATGAGTTTTGTCTCTTGGGTGCCGTGTTACATTAATAAAGCATTCGTTTGTATCACGCGCATTATTAGTACACTTTGTGCGTCGATAGATATCTAATAAATTGCGACATGTGAGATCATTGAATGCGTTATAGCTCACAATTCATACTTTTAATTAGCTGAACGTTTTAATTGCGCCTGCTTTTCTCCAGTGTTTGTCAAAGAGGTATTTAAATGTACCGAGAATATAATATTGCTTTCTTGTTATAACCGATGCTACCTAACAGTCTTTAGATTTACAAAATTGCCAATTCTTCTAATAAGTATACATAAAATTGTTCACTTTTAACTTTGTCAACCATATTTTCTTCATTCTAGACTGTACTATTTACGATCGAAACAAATCATTCTACACCGCACCTTACTTAAAATCTGAACAAATCACAGATCACCCCGTGATCACCGAACGCGTCTGCTGATTCACACAGCATAAATCACCCCGTGATCACCGAACGCGTCTGCTGATTTACACAGCATAAATCACCCCGTGATCACCGAACGCGTCTGCTGATTCACACAGCATAAATCACCCCGTGATCACCGAACGCGTCTGCTGATTCACACAGCATCAATCACCCCGTGATCACCGAACGCGTCTGCTGATTCACACAGCATAAATCACCCCGTGAACACCGAACGCGTCTGCTGATTCACACAGCATAAATCAACCCGTGAACACCGAACGAGTCTGCTGATTCACACAGCATCAATCACCCCGTGATCACCGAACGCGTCTGCTGATTCACACAGCATAAATCACCCCGTGAACACCGAACGCGTCTGCTGATTCACACAGCATAACTCATCCCGTGAACACCGAACGAGTCTGCTGATTCACACAGCATAAAATCACCCCGTGAACACCGAACGCATCTGCTGATTCACACAGCATCTATGCAATTATGAGCGTTTAAATACATGGTAGAATGCACCCGTGCTCTTTTAAGCATAGGTGTGGTGGTAAAAACAAATACATTACACAACAGAAATGAAACATATATTTCAAAACAGAATAGTAAAGCATGGAGAATGCTAAAATCATCAAATATTAAGCGTCTCCGTTGCTGAATGGTTAACGACGTTGCGTTGTAAACCTTCGTCTCTCACCGCTGCGAGTTCGAAACCCACTGGGAGCTCGACTTGTAAGTGAGAAAGTGTCGATTCTGACGGATGGCGGGAGGTGTACAGTACTGGTTCTACCCAGGAAAAGTGGGTGGCTTGCCTCCACCACAAAAAATCGACCGTCATATACAACCTTACATGTGTTGAAAAAGACGTAAAATACCATACAAACAAAATCAAATGTTCAGTGATTATAAATTATAACCCATGCAGACAGTAGATATGTGTATACATATATGTGGTTTACGGTGAAGTACATATCATCTTGTCGTGTTAAGGTAGGTGAGCTAGTGTGAATGACTAAAGTTAGTATGGAAACTAGAGTGTTTTTTTTAAAAAATCAATGAGATTCATTTTTCAATAAGGTAGTTTTTGCTTAACCCTAACCCTAATTCTAACAGGTGTTGCAAAGTGTATTACTTCTCATGCACAGACTCAATAAAATAGATTCTGCTACTTTTCTCTCTTGTTTGTATTTGTTGCTTCTAAGGGATCATTTCCTTTTTCAGTATGTATTGACATTCACACTATGCTTGGTTTTGGTTAACTGTGGTCCTTGCATGCTACATTTCCTGAACGACTTGTATATCTACTTTTAAAACAGCAGTTATAGTGTTACACATTTTGTGTCATGTATTAATATTGTTTTACATTTGCTACACCCACTGGCATTATACAACTATTGCTTCATTTAACGGAATTGGAGGACATCCCATGTTTACAATTTCCTGTCTCAACGCAAGTCTATTACCGAGACGATGTTAACAAAGGCCGATCAACAATGACTGATACAACCATTATTGCCAGCCTCTGAAATGTATCTGAAGTTAGTTGAGCAAACATCGTTCTCATTTTGGTCGGTGGTGTATAGCAGACGATAAAACAGACCAAAAGTAGTATATGCAGTCAGTGTAACATTCAGTTATAACTAAGTATTGACTGTGACCGTGTGCATCCATGTTGGCTGATCACAGTATTATATCGTTTTACTATTGTTGCACACAGTTTCCAGTACCATATAAAATATAATAAATAAACAAACATGTAAAGAATAAGAATAATGGTGTGTCGTTTACATGCTAATTTACTTGGTTTTGATTTTAAAATCATTTCTACTTTGCAAAAAATACAACAAGAACGTACCACTTAGCGATCCAGGAAAAAAACCAACATGCTTTTCACTAGTTCCAAAAAAACAAAAGGGAAATACTTTTAATATTTTAATGAAATTGGCAGAAATATATTTTAAACATACATCAGTTTTACTTTTTTAATCGGTTTCTGTGGATTTATGGGGTATCGTGGGAATTGTTAAAAAATCGAATTGGCTATACACACCAGAATACCCCGATTAAAGTGAAAATAGAAACAAGTATCGTCAAAAAATACAGATGAAAGAAAACACCAAAGCGATATCAGTATATTCATGTAGTGTATAACTTATGACAAGCGTAATTATAAATAAAAAAACAATCTAAATGTTGCATTTACTTTTTAATCAATGTATACATACCCCACGCTTCCCCGCTCCCCACCCCAGTATATGTATATTTTGTTTTGTTACAATTGGTTTAAGTGACGGGCTAACCGGACTAAAGAGAATTTCAGAGATTTGACGAGATCACAATGGTGTACGACGCAACGTTCCCTCTTGTAGTCTCCTCTGTAGCTTTAAAAAAAACATCAAATTTGACTACTGATGACACAGTAAAAGTAACCATGGGTTACAGGAATTAAATATGCGCTATGCCCTATACACTGACTTGATGCACTTAACATGCAAAAAGTATTGTTGCTTCCAAGGGATCACTTTTTCAGTATTTATTGACATTCCCACTAGCTTTTGTTTAGTGTTGTGTGGCGGCCGTAAAAAGTCGCCCCGACTTCAAATCTGTAGTGTTATTATTTACTGGTCCTTTGGGATCATCAAGCCCATTCTGTGTTGCTTTAAAGTAAAATATCGCTTAAGCCGGTGCTTGGAGGCGTGAGAGGTGTTGCATCTTATAATAACCTCTCATGAAAAGACTCAATAAAACCGAGTCTACTACTTGTCTCTTTTGTATGTGTTGGATCATTACTATTTAAACAGTATACTATTTCATACCCCTTTAGACGGCAGACATTCCCGCAGGACAGCCTGGAACGTGAATCCGTTTCTGCATAATCCCCTTTTAACCGGCTCATCTATCGATTCCATATCGCTGTCAAAGTCTCTGGAGTCGTAAGGCTCAAACTGAGAGTTCCTAGGAAGCCTTGCAGCCGTTGTTAGCGCTGTAAAACACAAAACGGTGTTGCGTTATAACTGATAATTCAAATAACTGCTGCAATAACTAATTAAAAACGCAACAATTTTGTATAAAAACAGAAAGCCTTGTTGAAAAATAGCTATTGCCATGGATGTTTGGTAATAAAGAACATTCTGGGGTAGAGTTGACTCGTTTCTGAATATGTTGCTGCTGTCATAAATGCTGTAAAACGTAGCAATGCTAGTCAACAATTTAAAGATTTATTGAAGTATTGCTACAGCTTTACAAAGGAGTTTTATTAAAAAAAAAAATTAAACTTTTCATGAAGATTCATATATGCTTTATATATCAGGAGACACACATATGCATATACATATATATAGTATGTCGCATATAAAGGTATCTATCACATATAAAAAAGGAAAAAGTTATCACAAAACCAACTTTATTGCAACATTGTTTCCACTGGAAAACCTTTGATTTCCCTATCTATTAGCTATAGTTCCAGATCGTCCAATCTTTTAATTATTCGGTAAACGAGATGTCGGCAAGATGAGGGTGGTTGTATGTTGCCAAGATGAGGGTTGTATGTCGGCAAGATGAGGGTTGTAAGATGAGTGTTTGTAGATATAGTTCCAGATCGTTAAATCCTTTAATTATTCGGTAAACGAGAAGTCGGATGAGGGTTGTATGTCGGCAAGATGAGGGTTATATGACGGCAAGATGAGGGTTGTAATATGAGTGTTTGTAGATATAGTTCCAGATCGTTCAATCCTTTAATTATTCGGTAAACGAGATGTCGGATGAGGGTTGTATGTCGGCAAGATGAGGGTTATAAGATGAGTGTTTGTAGATATAGTTCCAGATCGTTCAATCCTTTAATTATTCGGTAAACGAGATGTCGGATGAGGGTTGTATGTTGCCAAGATGAGGGTTGTATGTCGGCAAGATGAGGGTTGCAAGATGAGTGTTTGTAGATATTGTTCCAGATCGTTCAATCCTTTAATTATTCGGTAAACGAGTTGTCGGCAAGATGAGGGTTGTATGTCGGAAAGATGAGGGTTGTATGTCGGCAAGATGTGGGTTGTATGTCGGCAAGATGAGGGTTGTATGTCGGAAAGATGAGGGTTGTATGTCGGCAAGATGAGGGTTTTAAGATGAGTTGTTGTCTCGCCACAATTACATGTTTTCATACTCAAGTAAGCTTAAGCAGCGTTTATTCTAATGCTTAAGTTTCTAACTAACCGAAGCAATACATAAACAATAACTTTTGATTTACGTAGGGACGTAGCCACACCGGTGAGCACTATAATTTATTTGGTAACAACATACATTTATTTGACCTCAATACACCGAGGTTACAAACTAAAAGAAGTACGAGTAACTGTTCAATGTACAGCCCTTATATGATTATACCAAGAGAGGACATGAAGTCATAGTAACGTGTTTTCATAGTAACGTGTTTTCATGCATAACAATTGATGGTTCCACGTCTGCCGACACTTTTCAAATATTTCAGAATGTTGTGTCATAGATACAGAAGTGTCCTCACGTGTGGCTGCGTTTCCAAGCATCATATCTCTGAATGATACATCTATTTTTAGAAAACAAAGATCGGCTTGTCCTTCTTTGTAATCCGCCCGTCATCTATTGAATATGATAATGTGTCCATTTTTTTTATAATCAAGGCAATAACGTCCATATTTCGTGAAACTCGGATTTGTTTGCTATTTAAAAGTTATCATGTTCGCAAGCTAACGGACGGATGACGACGAAAAACAACGTGCCATCGCATAAGTTGGCCAGTATAGATAACAACTAATTTTTTCAATAACTGTTGCAGACTTCCCTTTATCTGTGCCTTTTTATGTTAAATATATGTCAGCATCTCGTTTCATTGTTCCCATTGTTTACTTTTAATAAAAAAACACACAATCTTCTGTGGATATTGAAATATGAGGTGAGTTAACCTGGTAATATATGTATATTGATTTTTGTGAAATAGTTTGGCGTATGCTTATATAAGCATTAGCGACCTTATTTTGCCACTGACCATTCCAAGGAGGTAGCCCTTTTGTCAACCCTTTTATATGTTTGTGATGTCATAGTCTGACTTTTAATCATCTTTGTAATTATTGTTTGTTTTTTGTGCGTGTTTTTGGTTGACTGTGGTCCTTGAATGCTACATTTCTTATTCGACCTTTATATCTACTTTTAGAACAATGAATTAATCTTGGCAATTATATCAACAAGCGCTTTCAATATTGTGAGGGGTGAAGGCTACGTAACATTTTAATAGTTGGTTTTGCAACTTAGGTGAATGAAAAATAAACGCACTTTGCATACTAATGATCGCAAACCATTAAACATACTAAATATATAATTTCAGCGTTCCAAAATGTCTATGTTTAGGATTAGGCCATGAACCATACACTTTTTCGTTACCATCTCAGATGACACATTTTTACTGATGATACCATTTTAAATTTGTACCTTACAGAGAAACAAAAAATCCATGATAGCTGTCTGCGTCAACAGGATAGCTGCTTCCTGTTATTAGAGTTATATCCCCCTTTTAAATGGCGGGAGCTATACAGTACTGGTTCTACTCAGGAAAACACGGATCGTCTGCCTTCACCACGAAATAAATCCCTGAAGCCGCTTCTTCGTCAAGTTTGAGGATTAGCATAAATTGTTTTCGTGCAAATGCGTACAATACTTTTTCATCGTGATTTATGGGCAATTCAAAATGGTGTTAAAAAGTGTTAATTGGATTTTGTGTTTGCAACGTTTACTATTAATTCGCTTATGTATATGCATAACATAATTCAACATTCTGAATCATAATAAGTACTGAATAACGCAAACACCTGAAAATGGACTAGACAAAAGTTATGAAACAAAATCACATTTCCCTTGTCTAGAATATTTTGGTAAGTTTGTGTTTTTGTGCAATATGTATGTATCAGACCATTTATATACACGTGATGTTGCAATTATTTTGACTTACAATTTTAAGAATAATAGTGATTTCAAGCATTATTTAGTGCTAAACAAAGCTTATTTACTCTTTATTAAACAAAAATGAATTATAAATTTCATTGCGTCTTTTAAAAGTATCTCAACAATTATTCAAACAAACACGATATGCAAACAAATGAACATCCAAAAATTAGATGAAAGTGCTATGATGCCGATAACCTATTAATTGTTAGATAAGCTACCTTTTCTATATTGCTACCATGGACAATGTCATTTACATACAATATCCTTTTCAAAAAATGATGCCACATGAATTGGTAGTAATATCGAAAATATTGTACGTAAGCTAATCGCCGAGAATGGGTACATATGTTTACATGTTTAATTGTGTGCTCGTGCGTGCGCGTGTGTGTGTGATACAGAACGTAACAAAATTTGTTTTCGTTGTTAGCAAATTTTGAGAAAAGTACTTTCTCAGAACAAAGGGTACATTCGTGGTTGGAATATTTTGTTCAAGGTACATATGTGTATCCTCGAATGTACCCGGGGAACATTAGTATAGTACATGTACGACATAGACCCATTCAGCACTAGCCGTAGTTGACATATATTTTTTTTCAATAAATCTGAACACCAGTCGTTCAAAATATAATGTTTTGTTCTGTCAATTCTTTCGAAGGACAAATATTGCGATTTTAAAGATTGACTGTCCTATAAAATCACCATCATCTGATAAACAGTACAATTAAATCGCACAACGTATCTATTGTCGTTAACCATAAATACGAAATAAAGTACCCTAGCACTAGACTGAACAGATGTACAACGGCAATCACATTTAAAGTGATGACAATTTGTTGCAACAAGGCGAGGCAAATGACAAAAATAAAACAAATCGGGAAAGAAACGATCTCAAGGGATCTATCTGTTCGTTCTTCCAAATGTGTTTATTTTCAATAGAGCGTTTAGAGATAAACAAATAAAAGATTGATGTGGAATCGTGAAGATTCCCTAGATGTTCGTTTCGACACTGCAACATAAACAAAAACAATCAATTCAGAGAAAGCCTCAGTATCAATATAAACGTGTTTTAAATTGATGATGGACTGAAAACAAATCTTTTAACATTAACATCGTCAGTGACGGTACATGTAATAATAACATTAATACTAATAATACTAATGATACTACTACTACTACTACTACTACTACTACTAATAATAATAATAAAAATATCCAACAATACTATCTCGCGAATTACATATAATACATAGATAGCATTATATTATAATAGTGCAGACGACACAATGGACATTTATCCATTTGTATTATAATGGGATTACATAAAATACATATATCTAATTATACCGTAATAAGATTCCAGTATAGACATGTATAACATTATATTAGAATAAGATTCCAGTATAGACACGTATACAATTATATTAGAATAAGATTACATGATAGACATATATCAATTTATACTATAATGGGATCACATAACAGGCATATATCCAATATTAGTATCCCACAGATGACATGTACTAGTCATCAATTACAATAAGTCAAACATGATCCTTGGGCAAAGACAACTAATCGTTTATTAAAACACTTCGTTCTGACAGAAATTGCCACAAAAACGTACAAATTATATAAAAATTATAGTAAAATGAGATGACAAATCGGACTATATCGATTTATGCTATTAAAAACAAAGGGTAATAAAATGGTTTTGGACGAAGCAGAATACAAGATCGTTGACTTAATTTGAGGGTTGACAGAATCCGCATTATTTATTCATCACATTGTCAAACTCAGGCGCTGATGAGGATTTAAATGTATTATACAATTATGGACTTTTCAGCTGTTATACATGATGTGATATGCACCAAAAAAATCATTATTGACCGAGGCGATAGCCGAGGTCAATAATGATTTTTTGGTACATATCAACATCATGTATAACAGCTGAAAAGTCCATAACTGTTTTATTATATAACCCTCAATTTACAATTATATAAAACAGGTCAATATCAAAAAAACAATTATATAAAACAGGTCAATATCAAAAAAACAGGTCAATATCGCTAGATATTTTTTCTAAAAAATTACTTTTTAGCCAATGAAAACGCGTCTATTTATAGGTTATATAATAATCGCTTATATTGGCTTATGTAGTGTCTAAAATATAGTATCGTTTTTTTGTATTTCATTTATATTTTTGGAAACGAACTTTATACTATTGTAGTTATGGTTAAAAAGGAGTATGGTAGTGGACCTTTGGAAACGGCCGAACACGATAAATACATTAATATTGCAGTCTCGGTTTGATTGAGACTGTTCATGAACGGTAGTGAAATATGCTTGCTCCTAGCCTCGGGTTGAGCACCTCGTTCTGTATGCGATTGTTTTAAATGCTCTCTGCATTTAACATTGTTGGCATTGACAGACAATGCTTTTAAAAAATGTCAACTGTCAAACAGATCAAATTATTCATAACATATTCATTATACTATAAAATGCATCATTCATAAAAGCAAATAATACCGACTACATTTATTGTTATTATACCAATATACTCATTTATATAGTTATTATTTAGCATGCTGTTTTGTTATAATGTGATTGACTATGCATAAAATGAATTATGAGTTAATTAGACGTTCCAGTTTCGGGGTATAGCCTGGCTGGCTATATTGAGTCATTAGAGTTTGAACTCTCAAAATATGCAAGATACATATCTCGTCGTCAGTAGGCCTACAAACCGTGTACCTACGATGTAAAACTTTGATACAGCCCAAAAATGGTTAAATTGCTTAAAACTACAATGTGTTTGTTATTATATCTTATTAGGTGTTAGCATTATTGCAACAACAAACAGACTTTGAATTTTCTTCTCCAGGCCTGCCGTACAGGGATTACCACCAAGCACAAGTGGATTTATGTTAAAAGATTAAACAATAATGGCATGCTATATTGTCACAAGTGGATGTATGTTAAAAGATTAAGCAATAATGACATGCTATGTAGTAATTTCCTTATTTTGCCTGAATCTCACAGGAGAGCCCACGGCGGCATATGGCACGTATGGCCGATATGCGCGCTAATTAGGAATTCAGCTAATGTGCCATGTGGTTTTAACTAAATTGAATGCTTTGTGACGCGATCATAGAAGAGATGTATTATATATCCAATTTAATGATTAGTAACTTATTAATATTGTATCTGGCTTTATCGCTAGTTCAAACTTAATGGAATTTTCCATTAAGGTCGGGCGACTATTAACCCTACTCTAGACCACTCTTATAAGTACATCGATACTAAATGCTAATAAAAGAACATGTATTTCTCATCATAATTTGCGCAAATGTTCACCACGTTCTTTAAGAACTATTGGTCAGCCGTCTTTAAAAAAAATGGATAAAAAATGGATGGAGTATGCTCAAGTGAAATGTTTAACCAAATCCATAGTTTAGACATGAGCAACGTCAACCATATAGTGCATGACAGTAATTCAATCAACACTTCTGATGTGAAATTTATATTAAAATGAATACTTATATTGCAGAAATAGTGCCCTTTATATCCGAAAAGTGTTGTACAGTGTTACTCAAAGTTTGACCACAGACTAGTCCATGTATCCATCTAGAGCACACATCCTTTCTAAATACAAGTAGCCATGTTATTGTCATATCATCCACATTTCAAAGCACACTGTTCTATGATAACAAAGATATTATTTCAATAAAACTTGTTTTCAAAATAATCCCAATTCTATAGTATGATGAAAATGGCGAAATTTCTCGGTCAACATATTATAACTGGCACACATGATATACATGAAAAGCATGCAAATGAATTGTAATTGAAACATGTGATATGGTGAAACATTCTGATGGACGAACTGTTCATTTAATCGGATGTATATACTGTTATTTGGTTTGGACCGTTATTGTTCGAATATAGACATGTCTTATGATCAATTAGTTTTGTTTTACAATGTTTCTATGCCAAATAGTCACTCTATTTTGCTTAACACATCCACAAATATAATATACCGGGTAACCATATATTCTATGAACTGTGTGCCATCTCGCCGTGTAAGGTATAATCAAAGACAATGTAAGATACACATGACAGGAGATACCTCAACAGTAGGCATAATACTGGCACCTACTCATGCTATTCTATAAAGCATTCCTCAACGTTGGGTAGTAAATAAGAAATGGAGGCGTAAAGGTCTAGAAAGACCTGTTACAGCAAAACGTTCGAAGAGCGCTAAGAAATACTGAAAATGTGATCCCTTGGAAGAAACAAACAAGAGAGAAAAGTAGCAGACAGCTTTATTGAGTCTGTTCATGAGAGGTTATTATAAGATGCAACACCTCTCACGCCTCTTAAGCAATATTCTACTTTAAAGCTACACAGAATGGGCTTGATGATCCTAAAGGACCAGTAAATAATCACACTACTTATTTGAAGTCGGGGCGACTTTTTACGGCCGCCACACAGCACTAAACAAACGCTAGTGTGAATGTCAATAAATACTGAAAATGTGATCCCTTGCCCTTTAGACAAACAGAAACAAGAGAGAAAAGTAGCAGACTCGGTTTTATTGAGTCTGTTCATGAGAGGTCATTATAAGATGCAACACCTCTCACGCCTCCTAGCACCGGCTTAAGCAATATTCTACTTTAAAGCTACACATATTGGGCTTGATGATCCTAAAGGACCAGTAAATAATAACACTACTGTTTGTAGTCGGGGCGAATTTTTACGGCCGCCACACAGCACTAAACAAACGCTAGTGTGAATGTCAATAAATACTGAAAATGTGATCCCTTGGAAGAAACAAACACAAACAAGAGAGAAAAGTACTCGGTTTTATTGAGTCTTTACGAAATCTGTTTCCATTCCAAAATCCCTGTTGTTCAGATTTCAACATCAAATGGTCGTTCTATCACTGGAAGATATCAGAAAAAAAAATTGAAAAAGGTAAAGACATTCAACAATAAACTGCGTACATCAGGTAATTTAAGTGGCATTTGTCTTTTGCATGGCATGTCCCTGCGGTGTTCCAGTGTCTAAAGGGCATACCACAAGGACACTACTTTTCAGCACTCCGGCAGTGGATTTCTTGTCTAAAAAGATGTATTTCAGTTGAAGGAGAATACTTTGAAGGGTTGTATTAGACTTTTCAATAATACATTAGTTTGTTAGCCTTATATAAACCCAGGCTAAAATGTGTGTGATTACCCCGTATACTAATATTCCGTAAACATAAACGAGGAAAATAAGTACAATTCAGTTATTTGCTACGAAGCTAACACTAGAGATACTATTGAAGAATATGCAAAATCTATACTGAAAAGAAAAAGAAACCTATCATAAAAAAATTCCTATACTACACTATTATATACACCTAATCCCATGTAATATTCGAGATATATATCAACGTGTTTTGTAAAAAAAAAAGGGGCTACAACTAATTACGGAAAGGACAACTCTGTCATGTAGTAGACCTTTTAATCAAAGTATACTGTGTTACAAGAAATTCATAAACGTTGAAGTTTCGCTTGAAAACGTCAAGTCATTTCAGTATTGCGCTTAATGTTAAGAGATTGCAACGTTTAAAGCCTAAGTTTGCTCACCTGCTTCAGCCAAACGCGCATTCTGCCGATAATGAAATTTAAAGGGATAACCATTGGTGTTCGGTGCTGTTTAAACTTTCTTTCCAAAAGGACGTGCCTAATATCGGCCTGCACCAAGCGATTAGCAGTAGCATATTAAACACACAATATATAGCGAAATACCCAGTAGGCATTTCTTTTTCTTTTCAGTATATGTCTCTTTTATTGAGAAATTTTGATTAGTTCTGAAATATTCAAATGTACTTCAATGCGTTCTTTAGATAGTTTAGAGACATGGATCGAAACATTTCCTTGTAGCATTTGTTATGTACTCGTCACAGCAAAGTTCTCAATCAGATCTGATAAATGATAGTCGTAAGAAAATAGTGAAAAGGTAGCTTAAACATGTTCCTTATTAGAATATTTATTTTGTCAGAACGACGGGTTGCAGGAATTCAAATTGTGTACCTCAAGACAGAGCTGCCAAAAATATTTTGACTAGCTGTGTTCTGTGAATGAAACACTTTTTAAAGACTTTCTTTTATTCACGTTTTCTCTAGTTGTAGCAATATATTGGTATATTTATTGAATAGTGCTCTATTGTTCGATATCTGAGACCTTTTACAAGTTTAATTTTAGATGAGGATGAGGAAACAGATGTATTGCAGAAAACAGCACAGTCAATGAAGAAGTTCATTTGTTAGCTGCAGCGTCTGCGTGGCCGAATGTTTAACGACGTTGCGTTGTAAACCTTCGCCTTTCACCACTGCGGGTTCGAGTCCCACTGGGAGCTCTACTTGTAAGTGAGAGTTTCGATTCTTACGGAGGTGTACTGGTTCTATCCAGGAAAAGTGAGTGGTCTGCCTCCACCACAAAAAATCTACCGTCATATATTACCTTATATGTGTTGAATATGATATAAAAAACAAACAAATTATGTTAGCTGTTTGTATGCAACCACGTTAAACTGAATTAAGATGAAGACTATTTAACAAAAAAAGAAAAGGTATCAGAAAATGTCCAATTCAAATGATATACTCCGACAACGGAAGCTATAATACAGCTGATTAAATGGTGTTAGACAGGTTATATTTTACTTCCGGTTTCACATTACCCACGAAGGTAGTTTATTCTAAAACAGTGCTGACATTTCAGGGCTTGCTGGCTTGTGGAAAAACGTGTAGGAAGTCTGTTTCTTTTTTTTATAAATTGTAATGTTTGACAAATTTCACTAGCACTCGCATCTTTTTTTCCAGGAGCTTTATGTTGACTGCAGAGAGAACCGCATCGCACCATCTGCTGACCTAGTGGATGTTCTAAATTTGACAGTGTGCATACGAATGAGAAAATGGAAGACATAATTAATATAGTGAATATATTGTTGGTAAATTGTGGGAATTTCTAAAGTTCTATGTGGATACATGAAAGCTAAATACTCTAAATGCCCCTATTCCATGGCAGTGTGCTCCGAACTTGCAGATTGATTGTGTAAATTGTACTGTTACGGAGCAGACACTGCTGCATGTGAAACACAATGTCCCGTTAAGGACAGTTCCGCCCCACACCACCCATCCCACCCCCACAACCCGCCCCCACCGTGATTTTTTCCTATACATATACTTTTTCGGTCTTTAGCTAGAACTTTCTACTCTAAGCATATTTTAGCTTTAAACATGATGGGTCACCAACTTGGTTTCTGAGATATCTTAAGACATGACCAATATTCCATTTTTGGCAAATATTTGCTATAGTTTCAGTACAAGCTAAATTATACAAAAAACAAGTTTTTTAATAACAAACATGAAATGGAATTACACATTTGAAATATCGGAATAAGTTACATTAAGTAGACAATTTAAGTTTAGAACATAAATAAAATAATAATCAAATGATACTTTTAATTGCCCAAGGCACATTTATTATGTTTGGGACACTTGGATTGGAAGGATTTTCAATATATGATCAAATATTATGTTACTTTATGGCAAAACAATTGAAGATACACATGCTTAAATTTCTTAAGTCATTTTAATTTTCGTTACTAAATAGGTGTTTATTTTAATCATACTTGGTCTTGTCCAGTAATACGTGTTTATGTATGTTTTAAGTAAGTCAGTAAACAAAGAACATTCTAAAACAAAATGATACTCAAGGTATTCAACCTCATTGTAAATATTTTATTTTCTTTCATCTAGGAGAACACTGTGTGATCTATGCCATCTACCTGATTCAATTTTGAGACGATGCGATGAAACAATTAACCTAGTCATTGCAATTCTAAATTTTGGAATACCTGTAATATTGAAGAAATAACGGGTAATTAATAACGATCTGGATGAATTTTATACACGTTCATGCCATAGCAGTAAATTATTATCATAAAGGCTTGCATAAAAATACAAAGGAAATTTTCAACATTACATACACCTTGCGCAAGACATACATTTGGAAAACCCATATGGGACAGTAACTGATGGACAAGAGTGACCCATGACACAAGATATAATGACCTTAGAACATTGTATTTAACACCATATTGTTATAAAAGATCGAACATGATCAAAATGACCTATTCAATAACATCAACAAATAAGAAACAAATAAAAAAGTGAGCAATGTACACATACAAAGCTTTTGAATTACCAAACAATTCAGTATATTCTGGTTAAGTGATAGTTAAACAATATTATCACCCTCCTGTGTGATATGTTTGTTAATATTGTTGCTTCTAGGCACATTTTTTTTGTGCCAACTGAACATTATATTAATTAAAAGATTATCTCATGATTTCAATAAATCCATATGACACCGTCACGTCTTTGTATCTATATTGATTACATATTGAAGTATCAAGCATTGTATCTATATTGATTACATATTGAAGTATCAAGCATTGTATCTTTATTGATTACATATTGAAGTATCAAGCATTGTATCTATATTGATTACATGTTGAAGTATCAAGCATTGTATCTATATTGATTACATATTGAAGTATCAAGCATTGTATCTATATTGATTACATGTTGAAGTATCAAGCATTGTATCTATATTGATTACATATTGAAGTATCAAGCATTGTATCTATATTGATTACATATTGAAGTATCAAGCATTGTATCTATATTGATTACATATTGAAGTATCAAGCATTGTATCTATATTGATTACATATTGAAGTATCAAACATTGTATCTATATTGATTACATATTGAAGTATCAAGCATTGTATCTATATTGATTACATATTGAAGTATCAAACATTGTATCTATATTGATTACATATTGAAGTATCAAACATTGTATCTATATTGATTACATGTTGAAGTATCAAGCATTGTATCTATATTGATTACATATTGAAGTATCAAGCATTGTATCTATATTGATTACATATTGAAGTATCAAGCATTGTATCTATATTGATTACATGTTGAAGTATCAAGCATTGTATCTATATTGATTACATGTTGAAGTATCAAGCATTGTATCTATATTGATTACATGTTGAAGTATCAAGCATTGTATCTATATTGATTACATGTTGAAGTATCAAGCATTGTATCTATATTGATTACATATTGAAGTATCAAGCATTGTATCTATATTGATTACATGTTGAAGTATCAAGCATTGTATCTATATTGATTACATGTTGAAGTATCAAGCATTGTATCTATATTGATTACATATTGAAGTATCAAGCATTGTATCTATATTGATTACATGTTGAAGTATCAAACATTGTATCTATATTGATTACATATTGAAGTATCAAGCATTGTATCTATATTGATTACATGTTGAAGTATCAAGCATTGTATCTATATTGATTACATGTTGAAGTATCAAGCATTGTATCTATATTGATTACATATTGAAGTATCAAGCATTGTATCTATATTGATTACATATTGAAGTATCAAGCATTGTATCTATATTGATTACATGTTGAAGTATCAAGCATTGTATCTATATTGATTACATGTTGAAGTATCAAGCATTGTATCTATATTGATTACATGTTGAAGTATCAAGCATTGTATCTATATTGATTACATGTTGAAGTATCAAGCATTGTATCTATATTGATTACATATTGAAGTATCAAGCATTGTATCTATATTGATTACATGTTGAAGTATCAAGCATTGTATCTATATTGATTACATGTTGAAGTATCAAGCATTGTATCTATATTGATTACATATTGAAGTATCAAGCATTGTATCTATATTGATTACATGTTGAAGTATCAAACATTGTATCTATATTGATTACATATTGAAGTATCAAGCATTGTATCTATATTGATTACATGTTGAAGTATCAAGCATTGTATCTATATTGATTACATGTTGAAGTATCAAGCATTGTATCTATATTGATTACATGTTGAAGTATCAAGCATTGTATCTATATTGATTACATGTTGAAGTATCAAACATTGTATCTATATTGATTACATATTGAAGTATCAAGCATTGTATCTATATTTATTACATGTTGAAGTATCAAGCATTATCAGCATGAACTATTATGACAACTGTAAGGTCTATGCCGGGATTCTCTCGACCGTCATAGATTCTTCTTCTTTTTTACGTTTTTTTTTTATAGTTGCATTTACTTGTTTACGTTGACGGGCATTTGTTGATCTACATTTACATAGTTGATACTTTTACCATATCACTCCTTATTTGTAAATAGCTGTATCAAAATAAATTTTAATAATTTACTATTTCATTTTTTTCTTCTTCATTTTTACCACTTTTTGCGCACAATATGACCTATTATGTGTCGACGTGCCTTAAAACACCATTCATTCATTTTCATTCATTCATTCATTCATTCATTCATTCATTCATTCATTCTTCTTCTTCTTCTTCTTCTTCTTCTTCTTCTTCTTCTTCTTCTTCTTCTTCTTCTTCTTCTTTTCTTCTTCTTCTTCTTCTTCTTCTTCTTCTTCTTCTTCTTCTTCTTCTTCTTCTTCTTCTCGCAAAGTGTATAGGTTTAGGACATATGTCGAATGTCACAGCAATTAAACAGATACAAAACAAAACAAAAAACATTTAAAACGATTGACAATATTTAAATAGTGCATCATTTGTAGCTTACGTGTGCTGATGCATAATCTGACTGATGAATAAATACAAATATGCATCGAAAAATGCGATTTGTCGAAGAAACCCGACAGACCGCCCACTCTTATAAAAGACCTGGGCGTACAATTAAACAATATTTGACAATATTTTGCAACATGAACATGGTTTGAACAAATATAATTAGAATAGCATTCCCCGATTTTTCAAATAAATCGTTGGATTTATGACATAATGAAAAATAACGAATTGGCTCTCGTTTCCATATATCTCCAAAAAAGAGCTAGAGTCAATGTTTAGTACCAGTGAAAAGGTAATATTCCTCTTCATTTCCGCATATATCGTGCATTTATCTTCATATCCAATATACTAGGATGATATTTATTCAGACTGAATAAAAGTAATGCAGTTATAGTCATATTAAACATGGTCTAAATGGTGTCATTGTATACATTTATATTTGTAAAGTTCAAAGGACGGTCTGTAAGCGGACGATATTCGTCAGTAGTTAGAAGTATCACGTGATCATGTGTATCACTTGGTAGCTAATTATAACATAACATAACATAATTTATTCAGCATTAAACCACAATACAATAGTTTATAACCTACATATAAATCTGAAAATACAAAAGTCTATCTCTCCCTTTCATGGTGACTTATATCCGTCATCAATATACAATACGTTTTACTTGGAGGAAAGTAAATATGTATGTTTTATATTAACAGCACTTCTTTTTATATATTGACAATTACAACATATCGTCATAAATTCAAGTTCATTAAATAGCATTAGCCTTAGATATGTATCACCCTTACTCAAATATATCAAGTTCACCCACTTTCGTGATACATGCATATTTTGAATGCGTTTTTTAAAGGAATATAATAAAGATATTTACTTAATTGTTAGTATTGTTCCAAATTATATTTAGATTGCTTTGACATTTAGATTGCTTTGACATTAAAGAGTCTAATTTATTAAGTGTTGGCCATCTGCAGAAATATCTAGGCAGAATTCTTGTTCTTAGTTCAGAGTAAAACGGGCACGCAAGCAGAAAATGGTGCTCATTCTCAATAACTCGCATATTGCAAAAAATGCAAACCCTTTCACTGCGTTCAATATGATTATGACTACCTGTTTAGATAACAAGTGCATGTGCAGATAATTATACAAGAGTTCAGTTGAAGATAATCATGATCATGCATTTCGTGTAAATGCATGTGTTGGTAAATGACCAGGCAGTGAAGTTATCGGACTCGTCATGTTAATAAGTCATTCGAGGTTTGGTTTGCAAGCAAGAGACATCGCTATACAATATCACCGACTTGGAAAAGTACAATAGCGAGCCCCACCCGCCCTTCCAAAAAAAGATTGATATGGATGTAATATAAACATATATTCCATAGGTTATTGATAATAATATGTTTACATGACATCTGAAGATCTTTTCAGTCTGTTTCAGATATTGGCGTGTAAGGACCATCTCTATGTATTGTAAATGCTGTGTTCCTGACGACTATAATAGCATTTCCACGACAGATACATTTGTGCACAAGGACGTGATTTATGGTAACTAAGTGCCAATAAATGGAACATCGATGGAGGAGCAATTTACAGGAACCAGTCCTAACCACCACCAGCAGAGTCCATGGTCTACTGATATGCCATGTATATTGAGTTGATAAAAATGGTTGTTCAGTATGATTCTGGAAACATCCTGAGATGTTTATTATTGTTTATGTGTTTCTTTAGTTAGTTTCTCTGGATGTGGACTTTATTGTTAGAGAATTTCTTTTGATGGGATGTAGTTTTATTTACACTGTATTGTCTATTTGGGAGCTGAAGACAGGATAATAGCGAGGATTGTGCGCATATAAAATCGATTCAAGCTAACCAGTAGGCCTTATTGCCTACTGACCTTTCCAAGTCGGTAACCCTGTCTTCACCACCCTTTCTGTTGTTGTTTGTCTCTTTCATTGTATTATCAAGTCCTTGTTTGCAGTACAGTGCGGATCTGCGATGCCATTGCGTTCGGACGCTGTGGTTTCTATAGGACCCTATATCTCATTTTTGCTGCAAACGCAAATCACACCCATATTTAGTTTATTATAAGTAATTCAATATTAAATACTATTAATATGGAAATAATAAGATGCAGGAGTTAAGTCCGTTGAATAGTCTAAAGTATAAATATTTTATAAAGTATAAATATTTTATAATTGTTTGAGTTTACGAATTAAATTATAATTTGCAAATATAGCGAGCGTAGCAACTGTTATAACTATACAACTTCTAGCTGGTTAGCGCAGTATTTATGGATTGAACAAATCAGCATACCGACTCCATTTTGTGATGCACTCCCACTGTAGGAATTGTTATATTAATTATATTCGCAACGTTTTAAATACTTTTTAAAATCAAATACTTTTTAAAATCATAATATTATGTCATTATCACCTTCTCCGCCGTGTGTAAAATAGTAATATATCTATAATACACCATTGCGTTTATATTTGAATAATGTTCATGTAAATACGTTTGTAAATATGTTTATTGCCGTGTCATATGTTCTGTGTGTGTATGCATTTGTAGTGTCTCGTGGGCCGCAACACATTGCATAGTTTGTATTTCCTGTTATCTCTCGGTGTTTTATTTGGTTTATTTCACCTATCAACTTCTATTTCGAGCCTTTGAGAAGACTCACTAAGCTAAGTTGTGTAAGTGTTTTTCTAAAGTTAATAATGTTCACAGTAGATATGATAGGAATTTAAAGTCGGAGAAACACGTATAAACTATTGCTCTGCCAGATTCGTGTATTCGTTCATCCCAGTGTTGTACACAATTATATCTAAAGCGTTGCTTTAATACCGAAAATAATATGTTCACGTTCCCTCGACCGTATAATGACCATACCTCATAGAATTCCAAAAATGGTAAGCTACCTTAGACAAAAGACCCCCCAGTTCGATTTCATATGAGTTTTATATTATGTTCTCAGGCTTGATATTATAAAACGTTAGTAACACTAGCTAAAGAAACCAAATAATGGCAAAATTACACTACAAAACTCAATCCAGGTGTTCAGGTCATATAAACATGTAATTGTGCTGAGTAAAAGTATATGTTTATTCATGGGTTCTTAAAACACCCGTGAATGAATATGCGTAAAATAAATTATGAGTTGGTAACTCTTAATTCAACGCTCCAGTTTTCGGCTTTGTCTGGCTGGTTAAAGCCATTTATACTGTATCTATAGAGTTTATGTGTTATTTATATACCTCGTCGACAGTAGGTTTAGAAACGGTTTACATATGTCGTAAAATTTGGCTTTTCTTGGCGGGATAGCTACTTTAAAATTGATTTCAATTGTATCTCTTTAAAGGTAACGTTTTAACAAGTTACCTATGTTTATTTGTTTGACCTTTTGGCTTTAGATAACCTTGAACAAATGGCAACATAGTTTTTTTAAATCTACATGATATATAACTTTTGCTCTGCACTGAAGAAATTCTCACGAGATCATATATACTGGAAACAGCTTCCCTAAAATAATTCGATTAAAATGATGAATTGGTAAAAAATATGTTTATAATTTACAGTTGTTTTTTTATTTCATTATTTCCAGTGAATTATTTATGAATGTTTCATGAAATAATTAACGATATCATTCCAAGTATTTCAAATAAATCGCTTTCATAGCGATGGCGGATTTACTGTGAACGTATTCTCAAGTGGATGCATTTAAGCATAGTATAATCAAATCAAGCGTTAACGTCACCGCTAAATCAATCAGATGTAATTAACAAGACAGGGAATTATTATATTTACCAATAGAAACGCAAATATACACGATTTGACCAATAATTTGACATTTTATCTATGAACAAAATAATATCCTAATACATGTTATATTACATTTCTCGAAGCTTATTTCATTTGCAAAGAATCAAATCCTGTTGCATGTGTAATCGAAATGGAGTCAGTAGAGTACGTTCAATATTTCAAAAGGCCAAACACAATTACTTGTTCGGTATATCGAGAAATTGTTTTCTTTGTCTTATTTCATGTTCTCGGGTTGCTCTGGATTCTGACATGTCACTCAGTACTTACTTAATCTTTAATAAACTTGTTAAAAAGTTTATCAAAATAGGTTATGACCCTATCATTTTGCAACGCACTGCATGTTTAGGTCTCACTACACACTTAACTCCCTTGCATGTGACTGTAGGGTGATTCTTACACCATAAAAAGCAGGGGTTGTTCTTCGGTTTGAGATATTTTACTATTTGCCCATGGATATTTTCTTTTCTTGTTGCAGGTGAGAAAACAATAGTGTGAGATTGGATGAACAGCGATTAGATGATCATGTATACAGAATATATATATATATATATATAAGCACAAAGTAAGTTCTCAATGACATGGCAGAAGCCGGAGCAAATAAAAATGTGTACGACAAGTCCAGATTAAAGACAAACATGAAACGCTACCGTCCTATAAGGATTTAGGTAGACGTCATCTTAGTGTCGACACTCCGTCCGATCATCGCACAATCAAAGAAGAACGCATAGTGGCGAACTAAGGTCTCACACCACACTTCGATATTACTGTGTTGGCCATAGGCATTAGTCCAATTTTCCATTCTGAATCGAGCATTTACAGACTAAAAGTATTTTTTGGGGGAAATACAGTTACTGCTGCTCATAAAAATCCATAAAATCTGGTAAATATCCTAATTTGTTTTGTTTTTAATGCGGGTGGTGTCAGGCAAGGTACTCTTTTCGGCTTTCACTATACACTTTGCACCTAAATTCATACGCATTTTGAGCACCCACAAATGTGTCACATTTTGCTGTCAGTGTCGTGTATGTGTTTTACTTATATTGCCTATTAATGATGCCTTGTTTGTTAGAGAATATAACATGAAGGGGATATCTTTATTTATCTCATTTATTGGGATGACAATAGGGTAAGATTGAGGTTTGTTGCACCCTAGAACCTGGTTTAAATACCCTAGCGGCCTTTTTTGAAATTGACCGTTCCAAGGCGGTAGCCCTATTGTCAAACGTTTTATGTTTGTGACGTCATATCTTGCCCTTTGTTCATCTTTGCAGCTGTTGTTTGTTTCTGTGGGTGTTTGTGTGTGTTTGTGGTTGACTGCGGTCCTTGAGTGCATTCATTTTATATCTAGTTTTGGGATAATAATAGTTACACTCTTACTTATGATATTATATAGAAAGAAACATAAAGGGCATCGTTCTGGAAATATTAGAAAACTATAGCCAAAGAAATCAAACCGGGATCGCCGTGAGGCGCTGTAGAAGGGTCCACAACTAAGCATGTAACGACATCCTGTGTGCTAGTTGGGCGCTGTAGAAGGGTCCACAACTAAGCATGTAACGACCTCCTGTGTGCTAGCTGGGCGCTGTAGAAGGGTCCACAACTAAGCATGTAACGACCTCCTGTACGCGAGGTGGGCGCTGTAGAAGGGTCCACAACTAAGCATGTAACGACCTCCTGTACGCGAGTTGGGCGCTGTAGAAGGTTCCACAACTAAGCATGTAACGACCTCCTGTACGCGAGGTGGGCGCTGTAGAAGGGTCCACAACTAAGCATGTAACGACCTCCTGTGTGCGAGTTGGGCGCTGTAGAAGGGTCCACAACTAAGCATGTAACGACCTCCTGTATACGAGATGACCGCTCTAGCACTACACCACAGCCGCGATTCAAGCCAATTAGTAAGTGTTCATATGCTACACAGTGTTTTGACATGTGCTACATATGTGTTACTTTCTTATTATTTGCATGTTTCTTTCATAATTATATAAATCATTTTATTTTCATATGTGCCACATATGTAAATGATACATATATGTCACATATGTACCACATATATATTTCATGTTAAAACAATACAACTGTGCCAAATATGATATGCATAAAATACATAAAGTATTTATTAAAAAAAAGCAGAATATTGTAGAAAATGGTTTAACAACCTATTTAAACTTTTAATATTATTTAGTAAATAATATGTTCATATGTATAACATATGTGTTACTTTCATATGAAATACATATGTAGAATGCATATGTATCACATATGTAAAACATATTAATTTCGTGACTAGTTTTTTTCCTGTGATACCAAGCAGTGTCACCTTAAACAGCATAGGGGAAAACGTGGTCAATAGTGTTTACGCAAAGAAAGGTTCATGAAATGGATCTGAAGCCGAGTTGTTGGTTATTCCTACTAAAATGTCCTTGAAGCCAAGTAGTATATTAGGTTTGAATGCCTCTGTCATTCTTAGTTATGTGAGTAGGAACTGGTTCCAATTTCAAAAATAAAGTATCTCCGTTCGACGCCGAGAAACGATGATTGGCAATGATTACTTAATTCCCTTTAGGTTAATAATTACTTAATTTAAATAAAGCAATGTTCTTTCATATCTTTGTATGTAAGTTGTTATCTAGATTATCTCGAGGTTATTTTAACTTCGTTATCCCAGTTTTCTTTGCCAGCGTATCCTAATATTACTATTGACTGGGAAGATCGTGTCATAGTCGAAATACTCCACAAGATTTCAAGAATTTATTTCGTGAACGGGCATGTTCAACAACACTATCAGAACTCTGGGAATGTATCAGCAACATAATTATGTAGGGCGATATAACAATATAGAATATAATCAGTATCATGTAAGTAGAGAAGTTCCGAAACATCTATCACAATGTATCATTCGTACAATGGAACCGTTGATATATTTTAGTCGGAATGGCACTTTAACGTCATACGCGGTATCTGTGGCTGCTTTGTGCAAAAATGTCAAGCTGTAGCAGGGCCTTTTTTATCCTTCTTTGAAGCGACCTGTACAAGACCCCTTCCCCAACCAAATTTCTTTTAAAATCGTGCAGGAGTTTTCCCCAGTTAATGCCCCTTGTAGCTTATTTGTCGGATTGTTCTTAATCTAAACAAAAATTAAACAAAACTCTATAATATATAACACTATGTTTACAATTTTTGCAGGAAATTACAACGAATTGTGAGCTTTGTCTCAAGCCATTGTTCAATCCTTTGACCGTTCGAAAACAAAACAGAAAATAATGCGAACGGATGACAGACCAGTGAAGGCCAGGTCATAACAAAGACAGACCGGTGAAGGCCGGGTCATAACTATGACGGTAGCATTTAAAATGTGTCTTCAGTAGTGTCGTGTAGTGCCCTTTAGGTTTCCCCCGTGTTGCTCTGGCTTTTGTCATGTCACTGAGTACTTACTTTGTGGTTTGCTAGGCTTTTTTATATTCATATATATATGATCATCATTGTGTTTTACGTATATTGCCTGTTACTGCTGCCTAGTTTGTTTGAGAATATAACCTGGCGTAGATATCTGTATATACAATGTGACATGGGTTAACGATATGATTCGGTTGTGTTCACCCTAGAACCTGGTTCAACCCCTGGGTCTTTTTGTTGCTGACCGTTCCAAGGCGGTACCCCTGTTGTCAAGCCTTTTTGTGTCAAGGATCAATTAATCCTTGTATCTGGATGTGTTTTTTTTAATGCTTGATTTAGATGACTGAGCTCTGTGAAGCTGCATATCCTGTTCGAATTGTTTTTATCTACTTTCATACACAACACTCTATATGGCGACACACTATATGGCGACACAACACTCTAAAGGGCGCGACGGGCGGCATTATCTACTTTCATAGACAACACTCTATAGGACGCGATGGGCGGCATTATCTACTTTCATACACAACACTCTATAGGGCGCGACGGGCGGCATTATCTACTTTCATACACAACACTCTATAGAGCGCGACGAGCGGCATTATTGGCAACAACCCAGAGAAACATGTGTGAACATAAGTCCGTACGTGAAAACCGATGATTATTTTTAATAAACAAATAGATAAATAAAACAATATTTATATATATATATATATATATATATATATATAAAAAAAATAAATAAACAATATTAAATCCCACTAGTTTTTTTATCATTGGTAAAATAAAGCAGTTTCCCAAAATGTTATTTGAAAACACGTACATGTTTATTAATATACACAGCAAGTGTCATTAAATGACAGGAATTCCTTGAATCTTATCCTGAATGAAGGCGAAATTTTCAGTATGTTATTCGTCGTCGTTCATGCTTTCACATAACTGTTTATGCATATGTTTTATTGAACGGCAGTGGTATTTGCGTGAAAGTCAAATTAATTAATTAATACAAGTATTGCAGTCAGTTATATAATGTCTTCCCGCACGGCTAAAGTGTGTGCAAGGCTAACCTTACATAACATTTGTTTAAAATAAAGGAAATATGCTATTGCTTTTGCTATTTGTATATATATATATATAAAAAGTAGTAATAATTATAACTGAGAAAAAAATATGTTCCTGATATCATCACGTGATGCGAAAAGACCCAATAAAATACAGTCAATTATATCAAAAATGATATCAAATTTTAATACTATTAACAATAACAACAACAACAACAACAACAACAACAACAACAACAACAATAATAATAATAATAATGATACTAATAATAATTTCAATTATCTAAATTTCATAATAATAATAATAAATAAAAAAGTATTAATTATAATTGTAATAAGAACATGTTCCTGATAATCCATGACCACACTAAATAGGCTGTATTATATTATGTTAACCAAGTATTGCACTTTAAGGACTATTGGTCGGCCATCTTCATAAGAAATATGAATAAAATTGAGTTCAACTTTTCGGATATGAAGGGAACACTTTTCGCCATACAAGTGTTATTTCCGATATTACATTCACATAAATATTGTTGAATTACTGTCATGTACTATATGGTTGACAGTGTTCATGTCTAAAATATGCATTTGGTTGAAAAACTCACTTGATCATATCCCATCCACTTTTCTTTTTTTTTTTAATATGTACTTAATTGTATATAAATTGTATATAAATATATAACTTTCAAAGTTTCAACCCAGAGTGTTTATTTACTATTTAAACACAATTGTTTAGTTACTATTTTTTAAGTATGAACGCATATGTTAACATCTGAGATATTTCCTCTTCACTTCAGGTACAAACAATAAAATAACTCACTTACCATTGAAGACTAATATAGCCAAAACCGCCAAGAAAAACATGCGTTTGAATATCTGATCCATGGTTTATTTCGTCTGCGGGATGCGTGTTCTGCCAGTTACAGACTGTTATTGACAAACTAAATCTACACAAATAAATGTTCGTTGAAATGACATTAAACAACATCTGCTTGTCTCTCTATTCGCCACATTTATTTTCGACCAATCAAATAACGAGACGGCAATGGAATCCTTTGATTCCACTCTAGCTACAATTTATTCCAATAATGCAATGAAACATCAGAAAAAGTACGTTATTCATTCTATTGCGAAATTTTGTGATTTATGTACAGCTTTATGGGATTACCCTTTTCAATGGCTTCGTTTGTTTAACTTTGTTTTATAGTTTCTTTCTCGATAAAAAGTCATCATTGATGAAGAATTATATTTTTAAAATGCGAACGGCTTGTACGAATCAGTAGTGTTATTTTAACTGGTCCTTTGGGACCAACGAGCCCAATATAGGTGGCTTTGAAATAGAATACCGCTTAAGCCGGTGCTAGGGGGCGTGAGAGGTGTTGCTTCTTTCATTACTTCTCATGAACAGACTCAATACAACTTCTCTTAATTGTGTTTGTTGCTCCCAAAGGATCACCTTTATCAGTATTTATTGTATATACTATCCAAAACCTGTCAATGCATATATTTAAGACGAGCGTTTGGCAAATAGGTGACAAATAAATTTCTCTGATGGGAAAATCAAACACATTTCTTACGTGTTTCTTTTTCCTGGTATGTGCCCAAAACAACAAAATCTTTGCTTATTTTGCTTTTTGATAGAGTCACGCCATCCGATCTTAAATAAATTATTTTTTATTTTTTAATTATATATATTTTGTTCAGCTTCTAACACTGATACCGCCAACTGCGCATAGGCAGGTACACATAATACGTTATAGCACATTAATGTATAGAAGATACTGTCACAAATTGTAGAACATAACGTTCATAGGGAAATTGCTTGGCCTAAACGTATGTGTAATGATTAAGTTGTAGCTGGTTTATATGTAATTTATCTGAATATAAAAATAAATTCATCCGACCACTATTATTTTACTATTTACTGCTACTCCCAACTAAATTCCATTATGTTTATTTCGCTCTTCGGGGCATTTCATTTTATTAGATACTGGGACCATACGCCGTACGACATGGGGATGCATGCCATCTTCGGGATGGTTAAAATTTTGTGCTGTTGATTTTATGAATATTGAGTTCTGCTCAACCCGGGGCTAGAGGGCGTGAGCGGTAGCTAGCATATTTCACTACCACTCATGAACAGTCTCAATCAAACCGAGACTGCAATATTTCGTATGTGTCGTGCTCGGCCGTTTCCAAAGGTCCATTATCATACTCTTTTTTTGGTAACACCAGCACGCGTTGAATGGAAATTGATGACGAAACAAATGATGTCAAGGACGGTTGTCAAATAAATGTAGATATAAAAGCCGAACAGGCAATGTGGTACTCAAGGACCACACACATTCAACCAAAAACAAGCACAGAAACAAACAATAGTTACAAAGATGGACAAGAAAATTGTGATACTAAGTATCACATAGCGGCGTAAAAATAATTTCTATGACAGACTATGTAATGATATTAAAAAGTATGAGAAAATGGAAATGTTATGTACCCTTCCGGAAAAATGGATTGTCCTTTAGTCTATATACAGAAAATGTTGATGAACTATTTGTTTGTTTGTTTATGTGGTGTTTTACGTCATTTTCAATAAATGTAAGGTTATATATGACGGTCGATTTTTTGTGGTGGAGGCAGATCACCTACTTTTCCTGGGTAGAACCAGTACTGTACACCTCCCGCCATCCGTAAGAATCGACACTTCCTGGCTTACAAAGTTCATGAACTAAGTGATCCCTATATGCCTGCCATGCTACCACGCAACACAACATGCAATCTATTTGTGTATAACGACAATTATGCAACTAGAAATATGGTTATAAAATGATTATAAAACATTATGCCACCGCGAGAGCACAGGTTAATGATTAAAATTCAAGATAACATACAGAAATGAAAATTCTATTTTTAGCAACAGCGACATTGACTCACAACTTCCAAAATCAATAAGAGTGTCCCTTACCCCTAGACAGTATATACAAAACAACTCTCGTTAACATCCATCCATTTGAACTCTAGATATCAAACGAAAATTGAAATTGGTTTTTAGCAACAGTGACCTTGACCCAGAACCCCCAAAATCAATAGGAACTTTTCTTACCCCAGAGGGTATATATACATCAAATACGGTTATCATCCATCAATCGAACGGAAACAAAGCGTGTCTGACAGACAGACAGTGCAAAACAGTATATGCCTTCGCAATTGTGTTGCGGTGGCATAACAATATGAGATGATGTTAAAAAAAAAATATATAAAAATAAAGTTTTGTCAGAAACACCAACTTAACTATTGCCACCAACATTTCGAAAAATGAAGTTATGTACAACAATGAACGAAAAATGAACTTATGTACAACAATGAACGAAAAATGAAGTTAAAAATTAACAGAAAATGAAATTAAAATGAAGTTATATACAACAATGAATGAAAACGCGAAATTGTTGATGTTTGTGGTTGTCAAATGTTGCATTGCTTAAAAGCTTGCAAATTTTAATTTTGTATATTTATGTGAATAAAATGTTGTTGAAACAAAGCACTGAACTAATTGGCTATGGCACAAAAATGTATTGCTACTTCAAAAAAAGTTCTACGCCATAATATCAGTCTGAAAACTATGGAGCACATCGTTAGTATGTTATTCCTCTTTCAAGATTGTTAAAGTAATTGATGTACCCACTAAAAATGTAGCCACACAAATGTTTTCTTAGGCTTTATATGAATTTTTAAAAAAAAAAATTGAGTCGGTTATGGTACCAAAAGCCATTACTTTACCAGGATTATGTTGTTTTTTTAGATTTTATCATATTTTTATTTCTATTTTTTTTCCAGATAGATTTCCCCAATCATATGCCATATGAGGCAAATATGTTTTTCCATAAGCCGTATGAGACCCCCACCACCATAAATGGGCCTCAAAACTGAAGGGAACATATTGTTCAGTTCAAATTCAAACAATCAAGTTGCCATGTCAAATCTAAGTTTATCAAAAGAGGTTATGACCCTATCATTTTGCAACGTACTGCATGCTTGGTGGTGGACCCTTTTACAGTTCGTCACTATGCTTTCCTCTTTAATTGTACGATGACCGGACAGACTGTGGACCCTATGATGACGCCTACCTAAAGCCTATTGGGACGGTGGCATTTGATGTTTGTCTATGATCTTTCTTGTCGTGCCCTTAATGGTTTATTCTCTTGTTGCTCTGGCTTCTGCCAAGTCATTGAGTACCTTCATTGTGGCTTTCTAGGCTATTGTTATTTGTGTTTTGTTTTGTATTATATTTACACGAGCATATTTGTGTTTTACTTATATTGCCTATTGATGCTGCCTTGTTGGTTAGTGATTAGATCATGGCGGGGATTTCTTTATTTACACTGTCCTGTTTTAATGGAATGACAGTAGGGTAAGTGTGAGGTTTGGTGCACCCTAGAACCGGTGGCCTACTTTGCCACTGACCGTTCCAAGGCGGTAGCCCTATTGTCAACCTTTTAGTGTTTATGATATCGTTTGCATTTATTATTACTTTTGCCTTCTTGTTTCCTGTTTGCGTGTTTGTTTCTGAGTTTTGTGATTGACTGTCCTCCTTGAATGCTACTTTCCCTTTCCGATCTTTTTATAAGTCTTGGCACTGTCTAGGGAATAGCCAGTCTTTGTTACCGTATTTTACTTTATAAAGTGTGTGTTAGTGTTTTGTATATAGTGGAATAACCATGCATCATAAAACATGTTTTTTGATTCGAAAATTAAAATAGAATTTAAGAAGTGAAAAAACACACACAATGATTTCACTACCAAACGTTTTGGAGGGTGGGGAGGGTGTGGTTTGAAACCTGAACCACACTTTTATTTTATATATTTTATTTTGGCCTAAACTCCATTTTCAATTAAAATGTGTCATCGTGTAAAAAATTGTAAGAAAAATTAAATTATAGAGTATATTCAATCAGTTTTATTCAATTAAATAGATCATTAATAACTATCATGATGAAGGGAAAAAAACACTTCAAATAAGGCACTATTCTAAAAAAAACATCATTCTTACATAAATGCTGCAAGATTTCTAGGTCGGACATCTTCCAGTCAGCTGTTTTAATGCACACACTGTGGTTCCGTAATATATTGTCTTTCTAATCCATAAAGCTGGGAACTACAGATGCAGTAAAGTCGGCTATTTATAGCTCAGCGTTTCAGACTGCTCTACCAAAATTCACCAGCTCGATCGCAGGTTAAATGGTCGCTTTGCATTAAAACTATAATTTTACACCAGTCCAGTCATTTTTGATTGGGTCGCTATTTATTTCTATAAAAAGAACAGGTATCAACTGCTACATGAAACACAGTCAAAACCCATACCAATTTACAAACCCCATACTAATTCCAAATAGAGGCGACGATCAAACTTAATAGGGCTGACAATAGTGCTAGCGCCTTAGAACGGTCAGTGGCAAAAAAATGTCGCTGGAGTTGTATAAGCATACTCTCTAACTATATCACAAAAATCAATAGATATTACCAGGCTAAATCACCTCAAAATGTCAATACCCATAGAGGATTGTAGTTTGTTTGTAGAAGTAAACAATAGGGGTAAAATCTGCAGCAGTTATTAAAAAACAGTATTTTTTAGCTGTAATGGCGAACTTGTGCGATGGCACGTTGTCCTTCATCGTCATCTGTCGGTTAGCTAAGGTGGTTATAGGATGCACCAAACCTCACTCTTACCCTATTGTCCCAATGAAACGGGGCAACCTAAATAAATATATCCCCGCCAGGTTATATTCTCTAACAAACAATGCAGCATTGATAGGCAATATAATTATAACACATACATGATCATGACTTTAAAAAATAAAAACATAGAAAGCCACAAAGCAAGTACTCATTGCCTTGGAAGAAGTCAGAGCAACAAGAGAATCAACCGTTAAGGGTACGACAAGACACGATTTAAGACAAACATCAAACGTACCATCCTTTGAGAATTTAGGTAGAGTTGAAATCGATTTTATTCAACTAGTTTGTATCGATTTGTAACGCATTTATATATATCTTGGTCCATATATGTAAAGACCGTTTTTGACAACTGAAGATATGCTCGTGGATTTTGGACTCAAAGTTTAGTACATATTCTATATAGACATAATAGCAGATAGTATCGTAAATACATAATAGAAGATAGTATCGTAAATACATAATAGCAGATAATATCGTAAATACATTATAGCAGATAGTATTAAATACATAATAGCAGATAGTATCGTAAATACATTATAGCAGATAGTATCGTAAATACATAAATCGCGTTAATGACGCTGTATGGTGGCTCATAAGGGAGAACAGTATTTAATATTGAAAATTCTAGTCAACCGTGTTTAACGAATAATTCTAAATTAACTTTGATATAGATATAATATTCGTCAGAGAATATTTATTTTTTGATGAATTTACATTATTATATATGCAATATACGAGAGTTGTTCAACTTCTAATTGAACACTTTTGTTTAAGATGTTATTTTTCAGAGGAAGTGATTATCATAAAAAAATGCGTGATGTAATGATGTGAAACTGTCATTTAGAACGTATGCATTTAAAAATAATCTCCAAATTCACGCGGTTCGTTTTAAATTACATTTTGAATTAGATGTACACTATTTTCCAATTTTAAACCTATATGTTTCTGTTGCCGTGGAGTTTTACCTTAAACCAAATAATTCCACTAAATGCATATCATAATTGTTTAAAACTGTGTTTATAATTTAAATATGATCGTATGTTTTATTTTAAGACAAAAATATAGATGTTGAATTAAAAGCTCGACCGCAATATTAAGAAATTGACAGATAATAGGACAGTTTGCTCGTATGTTACTGATAATTTTATAAATTAACCAAAATAACTATTTTAAGAGGAGGAAATCACAAAAATGACTGCAGTTGATTTTTCGAACTAGAAGCTTTCGTAAATTTAATCATTTTCTTAGTTGAATTTCATGTTAATTTTCCCTGAAATCTTGAAAATCGACACATTTCGACAAAGGACATATCAGAATACTATAACCTTAAACGACATTTTAAAAGCATTTGTCTTAAAATTTGTATTGCAGTTATTTTCATAATTGAAGATTTTTGCTTCAAAATGTCATTATCTACCCTTTTTCAAAAATACGGATGCAGCAACATTAGGAAGCACTTAATAGTGCATGTCATACTGTTTCATATCGAATGAATCATTAGACTTGACATTAAAATCAATATATTCTGCGAGAATTTCACCATAGTTGATTCATTTACACAATGAAAGTGTTCAATTATAAATTGAACACCTCTCGAAATAAATATGTGTACAATTGTATATTAAACTTATTATATGTTTGATTTGAGGGTTGATACACAAATTCGTATACACAGTCCATAATAAGGGAAGTATTGAGACACCACTTGGAAAGTTTTATATATCCTTTGTTTACAATTCTGGAACATTTCAAGTTCCTCTCACAAATAATTTAAAATAACATGTATAACTGAAATATGGAAGGTTAGTACAGCGCGACGCGGCGCAGCTCACGACACTCGACGCCAGCAGGTAGACAACGGTATTTTTTTTTATAAGTACTCCCCACACAGACGATATCTTCTGGTGTATTCTCACCCGTTGGCCATACGCACATTTATTACAAGATGAAGTCAGCATTTGATTTGTAGTCTTCAGGTCTCACACATCTATTATCTCCCCTGAAAGCTCACGGACCTAGAGACAAAAGGAAAACAGAAAATAATTCTATTTTTTCTCAAATTTAGGCAAATTTTAAAATAGGGTTTTCTTTGCTTTAGCATACATCTGCAGTGTAAAAGACAGATGATACAGAAAATCCCATGTTGATATGAGGTTTCATTCAAATTTCAGAATTGTTTGATCGAAGCACCACATATTCAGCTAGATAGTGTATGAATTTTGTATTTTCCATAGGGTTCACAAAACATGAGCGAGAAAAAAAACCAACCTGGCCAACTTATGTATTTTATTGTTTTAAATTACTGGTCTTGGCTATACTGAAGATATTAAACCAACAACAATGTCTGCTGCCCTGCTTTGAAGCTCAGATATTGGAAAAGGCTGTACAGTAACCCTATGGGAAAATTAATTGTGGTGTGAGACCTTTATTGGTCATTGAAATGCTTGGCTTCATATGTGGGATGACGCAAATGTGTAACTCTGTTCTGCTTTTCAGTGTCTGTGAGTAATTTTGGTACCCATCGCGCAATAAAAATAATTTTCATCCAATTTACCGTTTAACCCTTTTGCTGCCGCAATCGAAAACATTGATTTTAAGACCAGTGTAGGGCCAGAACAATATGCACACTATGTGAAGGCTGATAAGTTCTGACACTGTTCGCCACTCAGTAAGAATGTATTCTATAATACCTTATACATAAAATAATACCGAATGTTTGAATTCGTATTTTAGCAGACGACTTCTGACATTTAGCGATGCAAGGGTTAATAAAAAAGTGTGTAGTTTCTCTAATAATTGCAATTTGTTATAACGACAATCTTCCTCTAACACCTCTTGCACCAATTTGTCTCATCTGCCCCAGATATTTATAGTCTGGTAAATTAGGCCGCTTATCGCCTTTGACATATATATGTTCGTCTGCCACTTAGCGGCGCAAGGGTTAATAAAAAAGTTTGTAGTTTCTCTAAAAATTGCCATTTGTTATAACGACAATCTTCCTCTAACACCTCTTGCACCAATTTGTCTCATCTTCGCCTGACATTTATACTCTGGTATATTAGGCCGCTTACGCCTTTGACATATGTTCGTCTGCCACTTATAGACCAAGATCAACATACCGCAGTCTTTTAAAAAATCATTTCCATAATTTTTATCGGCGATTTTCCACAAAACTACGATTGGCAATGACGTCGTCAGACGCCTTTTGTGTGTAGGTATAAATAAACATGGCGTTGAGAAAGTGCCTCACGCAAGTTAAATTGATGTCAGTTTTTAGCATGGTGAACAAGTTTTAGTAACCATGTTTTTTTCACGAATCCTAACTACAGCCTCACTGATGAATCGACGCATTGCCTGAAAAAGAAGACCCATATTTTAACAGGTGTTTCTTCTTTTCTAGTGCGGATACAAATAAGGTAATGTCATTTAGAAATTTCAAATAATTTCCTCGATACATTGTTTAAGTTATATATTGTTTATGTAGCTATGTTTTGATGTGCGTTCTATAAATAGATCAATTCATCCTCATGCGTAAAATGTATTAATACGCTGTATTGTTCTCCTAGGATAGTGTATTGAGATTTGTAACCAGTTAATTTTACAATGTATTTCTCTTGCAACACCATCAAACGCGTATCTTCCATCTTTCTTGGATTCATATATTTAAGAAATATACATGGCCTTTATAGTCTTCATATAATATTAAATAGGTTTGGTCAGTAATGGTTATCGCATAAGCTACTATCCTTTGTAAAAAGTTGTTGCTGCCCATTCTCCGGAATAAGATTTTTAGCTTACTTTGTAGAACGCTGTGTAATATTCTTAAGTTTTTAACTCATTTGCTATGAAGTAAAAATGACTGATTCGGTAGTAAAATAATCCTGAATACTTGTGCAAACGTGTCGGCGAGACGGACTGCAAATCAACAAGATCTGACTGGGTATGTATGACGTCATTTGATCCCAAGTGACTAATTTTAGACTTCGGGTCTATTCGGACTCTCCGGTTTTAGAATAAGTAGCATTATATTTCATCAACATTTGTAAAGGTTTTTTAGCTCAGTCGGGAGAGCGGCAGTCCCAGAAAATTATAAATCGAGCGGGATGGTACGAATCTGAGCAGGACCCATTTTTTTTATGTAAAAAAGTTTGTTTAATTCATGCCCAATGGTCTTAAAAGGGGTACATCAGGATTTTTCTAGAAACATCTTAAATTATAAAATTGTTCCAGTTCACGATATAAAACACTACCAATCAAATTGTGAAGCTAGAACCATTTTGTTAATGTCTAAAGTTTCAGAACACAATATAGCTAGGGTGGAATCGCACGTAATATGCTGAAATTAACCCTGGTGCGTCACCTATGATGGCACGTATTACTGTGCAGAATGAATTTCTTTGCAAATAAAAGATTTTGTAGGCTCATTATGTTTTGGTCATGTAGAATAAAATATATTAATATTTGTCAATTTTAAATCGGAAACCTAGACCCCCATAAAAAGCCTGATGTACTCCTTTTAAGACTTAAGTCGGAAAACAAATTGTGTGTGTGTGTGGAGAGTGGGGTGATTTGTTTTAAAGATTTTTACGACTTTTATCTATGCGTCAATTTGGCAGAGGTAGAGATAGACCTCATCTGTTTTGAAACAAACTCGTAGAACCAGTCCTGCCGCGCGTTAGTGAGTAGCTGTCAAACAGTGGAACAAGCGGGACTACTCGAACGTATGACTGTAGCATTGAAAGATATACATTACACAAACAAGAGTAGATCTAAACACAAATATGATACCTTTTATTACAATTTTTAAATTACATGCAAAAGTGATTGAATTATATTCTGTTAAGGTCAAAACACAAATATGTTTAAACAACAAAACAAAGCAACAAAAACATGAAGGGGTAAAAAGTTATTGTGTCGGGGGTGAAAACGGCGATTCGGTTTGGTGACAGGAAACAAAACACTTTCTTGTTTAGGCCAGGTAGTAAACGGAATTTACCGTGACTTTGGTGATTATTGTCAAAAAAACGATCCACGTAAAAATTACAATTAGGGATATGAATCGTGAAATTCTCAGTAGCGTAGCTACCTATTAGGCCAAAAGGCCCGGGCCTTCACATCATGTTCACATACATGGTTGAAACATATAATAACGAAATAATTGTGTATGAACATCATGTTCAATCCGAGTTGTGAGATTAAAATCAAATGAGCACAAAGATTTATAAGTTATGTTTTGTATATGTGTAGTCTGTTTGTCTCTACTACAAGTTGTGTGTAAAACATATGTCCTTTTAGTTGAAGGTCACACTTTTTGGAACAAGGAAACTTCAGGGAGAATTTGTCACTTTACAGTGACATTCCATGTTTAAATTTTTATATTATAAATCTTTGTGCACCAGGGGATATGTCTGCCTTTCAGACTACAATCGTGTTCATTTTATTTTAATCATACTAGCATAGTAGGTCGATATACATGTAAGGTTGTTTCCTATTTTAATTCAGCTATGTTGGTCAAAGGGTCTATGAATTACCTCCCCTTGAATTGGCAAATTAGCTGTCTTGAGCTTTTTGACGCTATATTCATTTCTAATGACTCAAATTTTGACAGGTGATGACAGGGTGATGTTTGACAGGTGATGACAGGTGATGACAGGAGATGTTTTTTGATACACTTTAACACCTGTGAAGATATGGTTCAGATATGATGAAGCGTTTCGGAGATTAATTTTCATTATAACCAATCATTCCTTTTGTTCCCTTCTTTATTCCTGTATATACCTTACCTTATCTTGTTTTAATCGCCTTACTTCCAGATACATTAAACAATGCGTTGATGTATTATTACATGCCATGATGTATTATTATTATTAAGAAGAGTTGACACATTTTCAGTCCATCCATGTCATGCGTGATTGGAAAGAAACCTTCCATCACTCATACAAAACAAACGACAATTACAAGTAAAGAGAGTATGCGACTTCACAAACATAAGATGGTTGACAAAATGGGTACAGTCTTGAAACGGTCAGTGGCAAAAAGGATTCTGGTGTACCGCTGCTCCCAACTAAATTCCATTTTGTTTATTTCGCTCTTCGGGGCATATAATGTTATTAGATATTGGGACCATACGCCGCTGGACATGGAATAATGGCTTTAAATATGGCATGTCCACCGCCATATGCATGCCATCTTCGGAATAGTTAAAATTATGTACTATTGATTTTATGAATATTGAGTTCTGCTCAATCCGGGGCTAGGGGGTATAAACGGTATCAAGCATATTTCATTTCATTACCGTTCATGAACAGTCTCAATCAAACCGAGACTGCAATATTTCGTATTAATCGTGTTCGGCCGTTTCCAAAGGTCCACTTTCATACTCTTTTTTTAAACCAGGTTTTAGGGAGCACCAAGCCTCACTCTTACTCTATTGACATCCCAATAAAACGGACAGTGTATATAAAGAAATCCCACCAGGCTATATCCTTTAATAACAAGGCAGCATTAACTGACAATATAAGTATGACACAGAGATGATCATGTATATATCAATATATAACAAAGCCTCACTGACGACATAATCCAGAGCAACACGAGAATAAACCATTAGGAAGCTTAAAGACAAGAATCAGGATTTAGGTAGACGCCATCATAGGGTCCACAATATTGCCGGCGCACAATCAAAGAGGAAAGCATAACTGTATGAGACGACCACTAAACATGCAGTGCGTTACATAATGATAGTGTCATAGGTTAACTATTGGTATTTCATCTTTAAAAAAGAAACTATCAAAATGGATTTATATATTTTTATTTTGTCTGGATCGCTTTTGTTCGAATATATACATGCCTAATGCCATATAATTTATATGTTTGACATTGCTCCTGCCTGAAATATGTATTTTGATTGAAGATTTCACTGGACAATTCCACATCCAATTTTGCTACAGACGTGCATTTCGATAATGGAAAGAGGGATAGAGAGAAGAAGAAAGACTATGACACTATCTCTTCTTATCTCTGTCCTTCTCTTTCATTATCGAAATGAACGCATGTGTTGATTGTTGGTGCCCGTGCAACGCTTAACTGCATTCGCCACTGCTACAGATCGCTCACATGCCAAAATATAAGAATCAATCAGATTGCAGATCGTGGAATTTATTATATACTATTTAATACTACAAAAATCAACTGTTAGAGCGTCGTCTACTATGTTTCTACTGAACCGAAGGTTCAGGGTTCGAGCCGTATATAAGGCTTTTTTTTAAACCATACAATGTTAAAGGGACACATGGCAATCTTGAGTTTTATTCAAACATTAAAATTAGCTCCTCAATATAGTTATCCTGCATCATTTTGACTTTAAAACTGCTTGCATATAATCAGGGAGTAAGTATACTTTCTCCCTGATATAATTAAAAAATAAATAAATGAGATTTCAATTTTCTACAATATTTTACCAAATTTTTAAATATATTATTGATGCACTATTATAAAATGTTCGTAATATGTAAAAAATAATTTGCTTTGAACTTTTCTGACAATTACTATTAATGATTGAACAAATGCAAGTGAAGAGAAAAACAAACGGGACGCCGTGAGTTTTAAAAAAAATCAAGATTGCCGTGTGTCCCTTTAAGATATTTAAAAAAATATTATGCGAAACTACTACAGAATAAATCTGATTGGTTCCGACAATTTGGCATTTGAGTACACTGTCGTGTATCGTCACCGTGTATAATCGTACACCGGATACTGGCACCCCTAAATGGGTGAAAATACAAAATCACGCAGATAAACGTCAACGACCAGCAGAAAATCGGTGTTTAATTTCACACCGAGCTGATTGATGATTCATTTGCATATGTATTAAACAAGTGTAGTTCAGTTTTTCACACTAATACCACCTTAAAAGAGACATTTGTCGGTCTTGAAGTATGAAAAAGAAAAGAAAGGAAAAGGAAAGAAAAGAAAAAGGACGTCATAGAAGAAGACACATTTTTAACAAACGTAGCAAGATTCGTACATACATGTATAATACATATCAGATGCAAAGTTTATATAAAGTTACACTGTTTACTTCTTATTTGAGGACGAAGAACAAACAAACAAACAAACAATCAGCCTGAATCAATACAAAACAAAACAAAAAAACATATATAGTAAAAATTGCGACATACATGCACATTTCTCAATTTGCAATTCAGATATTCACGGAGAAGGTGACTAAACATGTAGAGATATATTAATGTGTTGGTTGTTGAATAATATATAAACATACTCTTGCTATGCACATATAAGCACATATAAACATCCAATTCAAACAGGATCAAGATTTTCAAACGTGGCTTACCACCTCACCACACACAATTACATACGAATAAGTAAAATGAAAACGAGTAAAACTACACACAATTATACATGACTATTTGGCCAAAGGAAACACATACTACAAGTGAATCACGGAATTACAAATAATTGAGACATGGAATTACAAATACATCAGATCAATTCATTGTTAAAGTTTTTCTTATTCAAATGATTTAAAAATATACACACTCAGTATTTTAATTTCCTTTCCATTTTTGCTGTAAGAAATTTGAACATGCTCGGTCGATTCCAAAAATACTTTTTCGAATATCTTTAAAATGATCGCATTCTAAAATGAAATGAAATTCGTCTTCAATCTTGTTGCAGTTGATACATTTTCTATCTTCTAATGGTATACTTCTAGGTCTATGCCACTTACCAGTCTCTACAGCAAGGCTGTGAGATGAGACAATTAATCTCTGCATCGCTATTCTAAATTTGGTTATGTCTATGCAATTAAGAAATAATTGAAAATTAAAAATAACAATTTCTTTAAAAAATATTGCTGTCGTTGTCATATATAACCTTCCACGTGTTGAAAATGATGCAAACACCATACAAACAAACAAACAAACAAACAAAGACTTTAAACCTACATGTACTTGCATATAATTAAATAACATTTTGAGTTTTCATTTTTTTTTTGTCTTATTCTACCATAGGTTTAAATATAGTATTAGAGCAATCTAAACAACAAATAATAATATGCAAAAACAACTTGCTTAATACTATTCTTATAATTAATATCAATGATTGGACCATTAAAGCCAAGATTGGGCTGATGATCTCAAAGGAACAGTAAGTAATAATATTACTGATTTGTAGTTGGGCCGACTTTTTACCATGCTTTAGTAACCATGTTTTTTCACGAATCCTAACTACAGCCTCACTGATGAATCGACGCATTGCCTGAAAAAGAAGACCCATATTTTAACAGGTGTTTCTTCTTTTCTAGTGCGGATACAAATAAGGTAATGTCATTTAGAAATTTCAAATAATTTCCTCGATACATTGTTTAAGTTATATATTGTTTATGTAGCTGTGTTTGAATGTCAATAAATACTGAAAAGGGGATCCCTTGGAAGCAACAAACACAAACAATTTATTCAATCTTTTGATGAGAGGTAGTGAGAGGTAATGTAAAGTGCAACAACTCTCACGCCTCCTCGCACCAGCTGTAAGATCGGATATAAACCTGGAAGAGCTAGAGCGCCAACAAGGCAAAAATATGGATTGTTTCCAATTCAAAGGCAAATAAATCAGCTATTAGTGATCGAATCTGGCTGGTTCAAAAATAAAATCCGAGATCTTATGGATATATAATTACTGTGTAAGTCCACAAGGCAAAATTATGCAGTTTTGCCAATTCAAGGGCAGATAACTCAGCTATTAGGAATCGAATCAGCCTAGTTCAGGAACTTGCGAGAACTTATGGATATATAACTACTATGTATAAGTTTCGTTAAGACTAGATACAAATTATTGGAGAGACTAGAGCTTAACAGACAAAGTTAACAGACGACGGACGGACGGATTAAATTAAAAAAATAAACGTTATAACCCCTTTCAGGATTTAGGTGGACCATATAGGTCGGTCCACCCTTGGACCACATAGGGTCCACCCGTCCACCCTTGGACCACATAGGTCCACCCTTGGACCACATAGGGTCCACCCTTGGGCCACATAGGGTCCACCCGTCCACCCTTGGACCACATAGGTCCACCCTTGGACCACAGATGGTCCACCCGTCCACCCTTGGACCACATAGGGTCCACCGTTGGACCACATAGAATCCACCCTATGCCGAGTCATCGCACAATCAAAGATGAAAGCATTGTGCCGAACTGTTAACGGGTCAATAACTAAGCATGCATTGTGTTACAAAGGGGTGCGGTCTTAACCTCTGTTGACAAGCTTTCTAACAAGTTTAATAAATAATGAATGAAACTAATCATAAAAGTCAGGGAGATAGTCCTTGTCGCTGAAAAGTTCTTAAATTACTTTAATGTTTCAAAGGTATATCAGCGTTACGATAATAAAGTTTGTTCAACGTTTATGGTAACGGCAGCCCTGATTTAGTTATACAACTTTTGTCATAATACAGCGGGACACTGCGCTCGCGGGAAGTTCATTTTCATATCAATGCCATCTTTCATTAAATTGTAGTCTTAATCATCCAGACCGCTAGCGCTCGCAGTCAGCTTGAGTGTGTCTGGATGATAGAGACAGATTCAATTGCTGAAAAGTAAGTTAGGCGCAAACAGTCGCTACATTTATGTTTCTATTCCACTTATTAAACACTGATACATAAATATACGGCTTCCGATTATATTTAATAAAACAAAATAGTTGACCGGAAATGGGTTTGAACCAGGAACCTTGCGCTTCTTATATGGCTTTTATATCTGTCTATGGTTAACAGACTGTGACTCATGTAAGTGGCAATAAGCATGCTTTACAACTTGAACTCCTAGAGAACTCATCTAAAAAACTTTAATGGTAAAAATACATATTTTGTAACGTTGAAAGGTTACCATTTCACTTGCTGAAATGACGTTTTCGTAAACCAGTCTACTGAAATGTAGCATGCAATCATTACTATTATATGCATATTAGCGACGGAACATTCATAAGCCCCAATAGCGCAGTTGATCGAGGCGCCGTGTTACTGCCCAGGAAGGTAGGGTTCAAGCCTGCTGATTTCCCTTTTTTTTTTTAAATTTTCATTGGTTTCATTATTGCTGATGGTAAGGTAGCAACAGTTCCTTTACATTTTTCACTTTGATAACGCAATCTTATAATTACACATGGTAACAGTGAACAGTTTATATGTGTTGTAATGCACACTCTAACCCACACGTATCCCTTACATGTGAACAATTGTATTTCTGTGCTGATGTTACAAGGTAATTGTAATCAATATGTTAGGCATGTCAACGTATTTGATTTGAGTTTAATAAAGTGATGTTCTGTTCTGAACAGATAGAAGCGAGGTCGCCCACATTGAATTAAAATGCTTGGTAGGAAGAACTGATGGTAAAAATCGGGAAGAATGTAAGAAAAAACGGTCGTGGCGTCTTTATGCCTCGGTGACAACATTATTTTTTTTTAATATTTTTTTAACACTCGAGTCGTGACTTGATATATTATTATGTTAACTTTTTGTCTCTCGGCAGCTATTTTACGCTTGCGTAAAACCTTGCTTGTTTGTTCTTTATTATATGAAAGTACAACCACTACGGACACAAAAAAAAGAAACAACACAGTTTGTACAATCAGTACATTTAAAAACGCACACTTTTTAAAAGGTGATATTTTTAAGTTTGAGAAAAGTAATTCTAAAATAAATTTGCAGTTGAGGTATTACTTTGCCCCAAGGGTTAAAATATGGTGGTAAGCTGTTACGTAATATCTGCACTACGTGTACACACTAAATTCACGTTTTGCACGTGGGAATTTTGTACACGAGATAATCTTGTTTATTAACGCGGTAAATTGAAAGTCATTGAATCGATACACTATAAAAACACAGTAAAAGTTTACTCATTACACTATCCATTATGCCACGTCTCAGTCAAGATGACCGAAATCAGGCGATTGGCATGTTTATGTCCGGAAGTAGTAAAATCGCCATCGCTCGCCGGTTTGGGTGTAACCATTTAACAATTTCTCGGCTGGTGACACGATACCAGCAGACTGGCTTAGTCCGGGACCATCCTGGACCTGACAGACCGAGAGAAACGACCGCTAAACAGGACGTCAATCTGAGGGTCTCACATCTGCAAAATCGATTCCTGGCCGCATCAGACACAGCCAGAAGAACAATAGGGATACATGGGTAAGTATTAATACCCAAACATTGCCAAGTAACATATATTTACCTTTATTGAATTATGTTAAAAGTGACGTTTCCGTTCATTTTTTTAATGTGGTATTTTTTTAATGTGGTGCATTTCTTTTCAGGCGCAGAATACACTCGAACACCGTCCGGAATCGTTTGCGAGCTGCTCAGCTGCAGTGCCGACGACCCAACAAGGCAGCACGACTCACGATACAACACCGACAGGCCAGGTTTAGATGGCGAGGGTGCACCTTCGATTCACGAGAAGACAATGGGGGAGCGTGTTGTTTTCCGATGTATCGAGAATACAACTCAGCCGTACGGATGGTCGCCAGAGGGTTTGGAGACGTCGCAACGAGCGATTCACGGACGCATGCACCACGGAGTATGATAGATGGGATCGGGGTTCGATCCACTTCTTGGATGGGATCACACAGTTCCAGACGACACAGCTAGTGATATTTGACAGGAATGTGAACGCGAACATTTATGTTACTGAAGTATTGCAGCCTGTTATAGTGTCATTTTTTCGGCAGAATTTCCGGAGAGGGCAAGATATACTACAGCAGGATGGAGACAGGCCACATACTGCTGTTTTAACGCGGAATTAACTCCCAGAACAACATTAATGTACTCGATTGGCCATCTTTATCACCCGATATGTCGCCAATCGAACATGTGTGGGATGAGTTGAAAAAACACGTGTATGGGCTGTATACCAGATATCGTCATTTTTATGTTGATTCTTTAATATATCTAAATCAAAACTAGTCATCTAATAAATGTTTTTCCCGGTATAGAAGCTTACCCCTTTGCCATAAATATTCTGTGTTTACATTGTTCCTATTCTCAGTAACAAGTGTCACGAGACCGTTACTAAATATAGACAGAATTGGGCCGGTCGTTTGAGCTGTAGTAGTTATCGTCATTGTCAGTTTAATACCGAATAATCCATGTTTGGGATGATGCAAACGTGCGTGTAGTTATTAATTAAAACATAAATATACCACTGCATATGAATACACAAAAAAAATATCTAGAAAAAAATTATATCTACAATTTAAAATGTTTTTTCAGCTGTAGGTATCGGATGTAATTTAATCATAATTTAAAGGTAATTAACAGTCCGCAAATTTAAATTGATTGACGTGCACTAGTTGTCTCCCTTGGCTGAAAATGTTTAGCACATGCTTTTAGTTTTTTGGACATGTCCAATTGATTCAATGGTTCGACGTAAAAGGTCCGCTATTTTAAAAGGAAAATTTCCTGCGCATGCGCATTAGCGCGTGAATCCCCGATTGTGTTTTGTTTATAACGGTATTTATATAGGTAAACGAATTGGTTTGAGAGTGTATGTTAGCATTCCTAAATTATTTTTTCCTCTCCAATCGTCTGATGATAGTGTGTTGTGATTTGCAAAGTGGGGTCGAAAAATAATCACAATATCGAGCGTTTTATTGATAATGACGAAATCTGGTGAATGACGATAACTGGTACACAATCAGTATGGGCGTGCTAACCCGCCGCAAAATATGGCCGAGCTCCGTCCTGCGTTAGTGGAATGTGGAGGAATATTCCAGAACGGTCCATAGCCATAAAAATGTTATCCATGCGACGAAGGTGTCGGGCATTGGTAGGTGCTCGGGGTGGTCATACGCCATATTGACGTTGTTATTTTGTTTTATGAACTGAGTTACTTTAAATATGTAAATTTACATGAGATACTCTTAAGATATTGATGGAATTTGGCGTACTGATTGAATAAAGATGATATATGAATACCACAAAGTTGTGTTGTTGTAGCTTTATGGGCTCGTGCTAAATGTTATCAACCAAAATATGTGCGTTTTTAAATGTACTGAGTGTATAAACGCCATACATTTTGCACAAACTGTTAACTTGACCATTTCGTTCATATAAGCAAAATACCAAAATATGATGCATACATGTTAGACTCTGTAAGCAATAAATCAAATTACGGTTGCATATACGGTTGAAATTGTTTTTTAATAGAAAAAGTAAAATAGGCCAACACTTTTTCTTTTCTTTTATTAGAAGTATTTACGCGTCGCTTGAAATAAATTCCATAAAGAAATATACACGCTCGAAGGTTCTTTAGTATATCACAGCTTCCATCTGGGAATTTTAATTATTTAGATGTCCCAACACCTAAGTTGCTTCAAAGTCCTTATTCATTTCTCGGTAATGTAATATTTCACAAAATAGTGAATTACCGTGTATCGTTTTGGACGGGAATATTAAGTCCCACTTCTCTTAAAGAAAGTGTATATTTATTTGATAGTGAACACCTAACATCCCCTTAATATGCGAGCAGGGATATACTATTCATGTAAGAATGATCATTCTGTAAACAAGTAGAAATTTGATTTGTTTTACATCGATGACAAAATAAGCTAAACTTGCGAGACTTGCAGCGTTAAGGATGTTGGCTGGGCAAGTTTTGACATCTTCAAGTCTAAACATTTTATTTTTTAAATCATAGTTTTATTTGACAACAGAATTTTTTCATTTTTTCCGTTCTAGTAGATATGGATATAATGTAGGACTTAAGATGGTAACATACCAAATTTTAAGCATTTTTTTTTTCATATTTGTTCCGGCATTTGTGATCATTTTTTGTTGTCAACAAAATAGAGGGTATGGGTAGAATTTATCCTTTTGCTATAGAATAAATCAGATTTTTGTTTTTCAGTAGTGGAATACATATATAAAAGTAGATACTGAGCTAATTTTATTTTCGATCTCCATGTCAATATTGTGTGTACAGTATTTTACATTGAAAATGTCAAAATAACTCCAAAATGGGTGTAATTTAAAGAATTTGTAATAAAAAATCATTAGAAGCCTGGTGACCTATATTTTTTTTACTTGTTTTGAAAGAAATGTCATAGGACCTTGACATATACAAGTTTTAAAAAAAGTTGATCATTAGAACATATTGTTTTTATCTTGAATTAATTTTTCGGTAAAAACAAAAGTGGGTGGGGTACGGTCCATATATGTTTGCTTTTTAAAGTAAAAAGACGAACGAGGATTACAATTGCTTTTGTATGATTTGAAAGATATGTATATATGCAATCGAAAATTAATTGTTGTTTTCAATAAACGTAATGTTATGAAAACAATTGTGAAAATGTTTAATGACAATATTTTTCCTCTTTTTAGTCAAATTTTGAAGTTAGAAATACAGGTGATAATTGCTGAGATGATTTGACCTGTGACACAAATACTTAAATTATTGTGATATGTTTGTTAATTTATGTTCTTGTCTCTGATTTTCATGGTAAATTAAGGCTTGTTATCGAGGAAGTTTGTTTACGATAATTGAAAACAAAGGCCATCACGTGAGTTAAAACAATTATAAGAATTATACTAATTTGACATGGACGAAACGTATAATTTGTGAGAATATTGTGTCATTGTATGCATGTCTTTCTATGTTTTTCATAAAATATGATATAATAAATAGTTTGCTGATTTGTTTAATTACCAAAACGTTTTCTTATACGGCTTTAACATGCTATGCCCGAATATACAAACTGACAAAACGGAAGTAGCATGCTGCAATAGAGGTCTCAAATTTGAGCTTGGTAAAAACAGTCAGTAATTTATGTAATTAAATGTTCCTGTTCGATCTGAATGAAATTTTAACAGTAAAGAAACATATTCATCAACATATATTAAGGAAGAAAACATGTATTTCATTAAAAGTCGTCTAATATCGGTAATATATAAGTATAGTGTAAAACTGGTGGGTGGGGTAATAAAATTGAAGACCAGTCTGCCAAAATCGTTTAATTCGAACCTCGGATAACTCGAACTTTTCTCTCGTTCCCTTGAAATTCGAGATACTGAGTGTGGACTGTACGTGCATTCTTCAATGACGTCTAGTGGGGAAAAAAGCGTGGAGACCTAGCCTTTTTTTGATAATTTTGAATCTAAATTATACCAAAGAAGCTTTAAATATGAATTAAAAAAAATCTCATCACTACGTCCTTTCCCAGCCAACCTTCTTAAGGAGACACATGGCTATTTTTCTTTAGACTCACGGCGTCCCGTCAGTTAGTTTTTCTACGTAACTTGCATTTCTGCCCTTGAATTAGCAAACATGATTTAAAATTGGCCTTGTTCCTCTATAGCCTTACCATTTTACATCCAATATGAAATCTCTTCTTTTTTTTACGGAATGTGTATTATAATAAGATCTTCATCAATTTCTTCAATCGTGAATATCTGTTGATATCGAAGAGAGTTATTTGCACTTGAAATAAAAAAATGAGTCAGTCAGCACAACGAGGCAGGCGATGAAGTATAGTGTCCGGAGCTTTAATCCTTTCACCGCCAAATTTTAAATGTCGTCTGCTAAAATTTAAATTCAAACCTTCCAGTGATATTTTGTATATAAAGTGTTATGGAAAACATTCTTACCGAGTGGGTACAGTGTAAACCCTGATCAGTAAGCACATTATGGACAGGTTGATCTGGGTTTACACTGGTCGCAAAAATCAAGGTCTTCGACTGTGGCAGCGAAAGGGTTAAGCATTAAAGAGCAAATCGTGTCTGGAATGTACTCTCTTCTTTGCCTCGAGGAAGATAAAGATGTATAGACTATCTAAACATAACAACTGGAATAAGCGTATTAGAACTGAATTGAACTGAATTGGGTTTTAAGACGCACCAACACATAAAAAGGTTATATGGCGCCTAACAGGCATGAACATGCCAGGCTCATCTTCCATGTACATCGAGATAAAATATGGAAAATGGGCCTAGAACCTTCTCACCCTGAACTGCAGAGTTGCTGCAAATTCTATCGTAGAAACTCCATTTACGCTGGAGCCACGTTTATTTTTTTTCTGCCACTGCTCTTTTGATGCGAGCGAGATAGCACCTGAAACAATGCAGGGATCATGATTGAACATGTACAAAAAATGATAAAATGAACATGAATTTGGGGGGGATTCTACCCCTCTGCCTACCCCTCCAAATGGATCTGCAGTGGCCCTATTCTTTGCCCCGTGACCAAACGGGGGCCCCCGGGTACCACACGGGGCTAAAAACACTTGTCAAGTGTTCACAAATATGATTTACTGCCAGTGTCAAAAATTAGGTACACATGAATATATTGTCAGTTTTGGAGAGAAGTAATAATATGATTTTCTTTATAATAATTTCTGTCTAGATGCAATCTTGAGGGATTGAGCGATTGCTGCGAAGTATGGTTATTGACAGGGTTCTTGTAATATATAGTATAAGAACGATGGTTATTGACTAGGCAAAACCACATGCGGAGTTGTTCGATATCTGCAAGATTTCTTGTTGCAGAGCAGAAGCGATACTAAATCACGTCTTTGTTCAGTCTTTTCAGTAAACGCTTCCAACGTGGATATGAAAATCCCATAGGTTGCCATGAGTTGTGATAACATTATTTCCCTTTGACACTACCATGTATGTAAACCGTGCACACGAGTGATTAGATTGATTGTCTATTGACATTTGTTAAGGTATTAAGGTACAGTTTTACAATTACCACTTCATGCTGAAGTATCCATATGACTATCACGTATGGTTTCAACACAGTAGTGGTTTCAACAAAGTAGGGGTTTCAACACAGTAGCAATTATAAATTGTTCTAGGTTTAGTTGGTTTAAGCAATGTTGACCATATTGAGTGTTTGGTGGATATAATGATGGCTGCTCTTCAAAATGTATGTGTTCCATCGAGTTATTTATTTGCAACAAGTTTGTGAAGTTTCATGGTCATAGAGTTAACGAACCGTACTTGAGTTCAATTTCTCATAAACAACAAATAGGAACTAAAACACTGCGCTCGCGGGAAGTTCATTTTCATATCAATGCCATCGTTCATTAGGTTTATTCCTGAAACACCCACTTTCTAATTTTCATATTCCTGAAACCCCCACTTTTTAATTTTCAAATTCCTGAAACACCCACTTTTAATTTATGTAACCCATGGTTACGGACTATAGTCTGTTTTACCTATAGGACCATAAATTAATATTGATATTAAATAATCATAATTGCCAATTAATTATTATTATTATTATTATATCAAAGTATAACAGTTTATATCAATTAATTAAGATTAATTAGGTTTCTTTGATCTTTTTTTAAAATATATTAGTTATAGTTTAAAACTGATAATTGATACATTGAAAAAGACAAGATTAACAGTTTGCAAGCAGTTTTCTTAATTAAAACTGATAATTGATACACGATGATGATGTTATTAAAGAAATAAGATTAAGAAATTTTTCAGCCAACTAAAACAGAAATGTGAGGAGTACGGTTTTGAACTTCAACCTGAAACTGTATTTCTAGACCACGAGGTGGCTTCCCGTAACGGCGCACAGAGAGTTTTTCCAGACACCAATGTGAAAGCTTGCTTTTTTCATTACACACAGTGCGTTTGGCGAAAAGTTCAAGCTTTAGGACTCTCTACAGCCTACAAGGAAAATGACACAATCCATCGACTGGTTAGACGAGCATCGGTGTTGCCATTAGTTCCAATAGCTGAGGTAGAGGACATTTGGTTTCAAGCGTTAGAGGCCATAGGGGAGGAGGATCTTCCTGCGAGCGTTACTGCCTTCACAGACTACGTAACAGAACAGTGGGTTGAGGGTGATAAGCCAATTTGGAATCATTATACAACTGTGGGTCCCAGGACAACAAACCATTGTGAAGGGTGGCACAGTAAATTGAAGAAGGCCGTACGACATGCCCATCCAAACATCTTCGGTATCATTTCCATACTACAGCGGATTGAAGCTGCTTGCTACATTAGGGTTCTTCAATACCAGGCAGGGGGCGTTCGTCCAGTCAAAAAAAGAAAGTATCGTCGTTAAATTGTAGTCTTGATCATCCAGACCGCTAGCGCTCGCAGTCAGCTTGAGTGTGTCTGGATGATAGAGACAGATTAAATTGCTGAAAAGTAAGTTAGGCGCACACAGTCGCTACATTTATGTTTCTATTCCACTTAATAAACACTGATACATAAATATACGGCTTCCGATTATATTTAATAAAACAAAATAGTTGACCGGAAATGGGTTTGAACCAGGAACCTTGTGCTTTTATTTGTTCTTTATTATATGAAAGTACAACCACTACGGACACAACAAAAAAGAAACAACAAAGTTTGTACAATCTGTACATTTAAAAACGCACACTTTTTAAAAGGTGATATTTTTAAGTTTGAGAAAAGTAATTCTAAAATAAATTATTGGCATGCCATACTTTGCCCCAAGGGTAAAAATATGGTGGTAAGCTGTTACGTAATATCTGCACTACGTGTACACATTAAATTCACGTTTTGCACGTGGGAATTTTGTACACGAGATAATCTTGTTTATTAACGCGGTAAATTGAAAGTCATTGAATCGATACACTATAAAAACACAGTAAAAGTTTACTCATTACACTATTCATTATGCCACGTCTCAGTCAAGATGACCGAAATCAGGCCATTGGCATGTTTATGTCCGGAAGTAGTAAAATCGCCATCGCTCGCCGGTTTGGGTGTAACCATTTAACAATTTCTTGGCTGGTGACACGGTACCAGCAGACTGGCTTAGTCCGGGACCATCCTCGACCTTGCAGACCGAGAGAAACGACCGCTAGACAGGACGTCAATCTGAGGGTCTCACACCTACGAAATCGATTCCTGGCCGCATCAGACACAGCCAGAAGAACAATAGGGATACATGGGTAAGTATTAATACCCAAACATTGCCAAGTAACATATATTTACCTTTATTGAATTATGTTAAAAGTGACGTTTCCGTTCATTTTTTTAATGTGGTATTTTTTTAATGTGGTGCGTTTCTTTTCAGGCGCAGAATACACTCGAACACCGTCCGGAATCGTTTGCGAGCTGCTCAGCTTAAGTGCCGACGACCCAACAAGGCAGCACGACTCACGATACAACACCGACAGGCCAGGTTTAGATGGCGTGGGTGCACCTTTGATTCACGAGAAGGCAATGGGGGAGCGTGTTGTTTTCCGATACAACTCAGCCGTACGGATGGTCGCCAGAGGGTTTGGAGACGTCGCAACGAGCGTTTCACGGACGCATGCACCACGGAGTATGATAGATGGGGTCGGGGTTCGATCCACTTCTGGGATGGGATCACACAGTTCCAGACGACACAGCTAGTGATATTTGACAGGAATGTGAACGCGAACATTTATGTTACTGAAGTATTGCAGCCTGTTATAGTGTAATTTTTTCGGCAGAATTTCCGGAGAGGGCAAGATATACTACAGCAGGATGGAGACAGGCCACATACTGCTGTTTTAACGCGGAATTAACTCCCAGAACAACAGTAATGTACTCGATTGGCCATCTTTATCACCCGATATGTTGTTGCCAATCGAACATGTGTGGGATGAGTTGAAGAAACACGTGTATGGGCTGTATACCAGATATCGTCATTTTTATGTTGATTCTTTAATATATCTAAATCAAAACTAGTCATCTAATAAATGTTTTTCGCGGTATAGAAGCTTACCCCTTTGCCGTAAATATTCTGTGTTTACATTGTTCCTATTCTCAGTAACAAGTGTCACGAGACCGTTACTAAATATAGACAGAATTGGGCCGGTCGTTTGAGCTGAATGTAGTAGTTATCGTCATGTTCAGTTTAATACCGAATAATCCATGTTTGAGATGATGAAAACGTGTGTGTAGTTATTAATTAAAACATAAATATACCACTGCATATAAATATACAAAAAAAATATCTAGAAAATTGTTTATATCTACAATTTAAAATGTTTTTTTCAGCTGTAGGTTTCGGATGTAATTTACTCATAATTTAAAGGTAATTAACAGTCCGCAAATTTAAATTGATTGACGTGCACTAGTTGTCTCCTTTGGCTGAACATGTTTAGCACATGCTTTTAGTTTTTTGGGCATGTCCAATTGATTCAATGGTTCGACGTAAAAGGTCCGCTATTTTAAAAGGAAACGTTCCTGCGCATGCGCATTAGCGCGTGATTCCCCGATTGTGTTTTGTTTATAACGGTATTTATATAGGTAAACGAATTGGGTTGAGAGTGTATGTTAACATTCCTAAACTATTTTTTCCTCTCCAATCGTCTGATGATAGTGTGTTGTGATTTGCAAAGTGGGGTCGAAAAATATTCACAATATCGAGCGTTTTATTGATAATGACGAAATCTGGTGAATGACGATAACTGGTACACAACCAGTATGGGCGTGCTAACCCGCCGCAAAATATGGTCGAGCTCCGTCCTGCGTTAGTGGAAGAGTGGAGGAATATTCCAGAACGGTCCATAGCCATAAAAATGTTATCCATGCGACGAAGGTGTCGGGCATTGGTAGGTGCTCGGGGTGGTCATGCGCCATATTGACGTTGTTATTTTTGTTTTATGAACTGAGTTACTTTAAATACGTAAATTTACATGAAATACACTTAAGATATTGATGGAATTTGGATGATATATGAATACCACAAAGTTGTGTTGTTGTAGCTTTATGGGCTCGTGATAAATGTTATCAACCAAAAGATGTGCGTTTTTAAATGTACTGAGTGTATAAATGCCATACATTTTTCACAAACTGTTAACTTGACCATTTCGTTCATATAAGCAAAATACCAAAATATGATGCATACATGTTAGACTCTGTAAGCAATAAATCAAATTACGGTTGCATATACGGTTGAAATTGTTTTTTAATAGAAAAAGTAAAATAGGCCAACACTTTTTAGAAGTATTTACGCGTCGCTTGAAATAAATTCCATAAAGAAATATACACGCTCGAAGGTTCTTTAGTATATCACAGCTTCCATCTGGGAACTTTAATTATTTAGATGTCCCAACACCTAAGTTGCTTCAAAGTCCTTATTCATTTCTCGGTAATGTAATATTTCACAAAATAGTGAATTACCGTGTATCGTTTTGGACAGTAATATTAAGTCCCACTTCTCTTAAAAAAAGTGTGTATAGATATTTGATAATGAACACCTAACATCCCCTTAATATGCGAGCAGGGATATACTATTCATGCAAGACTAATTATTCATTAAACAAGTAGAAACTTGATTTGTTTTACATCGGTGACAAAATAAGCTAAATTTGCGTTAAAGAGACACATGGCTATTTCTCTTTAGACTCACGGTGTCTCGTCAGTTAGTTTTTCTACGTAACTTGCAATTTTTCCCTTGAATTAGCAAACATGATTTAAACTGGCCTTGTTCCTCTATAGCCTTTCCATTTTACATCCAATATGAAATCTCTTCTCTTTTTCTTTACGGAATGTGTATAATAATAAGATCTTCATCAAGTTCTTCAATCGTAAATATCTGTTGATATCGAAGAGAGTTATTTGCCCTTGAAATAAAAAATGAGCCAGTCAGCACAACGAGGCAGGCGATGAAGTATAGTGTCCGGAGCTTTAACCCTTTCGCCGCCAAATTTTAAATGTCGTCTGCTAAAATTTAAATTCAAACCTTCCAGTGATATTTTGTATATAAAGTGTTATGGAAAACATTCTTACCGAGTGGGTACAGTGTAAACCCTGATCAGTATGCACATTATGGACAGGTTGATCTGGGTTTACATTGGTCGCAAAAATCAATGTCTTCGACTGTGGCAGCGAAAGGGTTAAGCATTAAAGAGCAAATCGTGTCTTTGGAATGTACTCTCTTCTTTGCCTCGAGGAAGATAAAGATGTATAGACTAACTAACCATGACAACTGGAATAAGCGTATTAGATAGCACTCGTCAAGTGTTCACACATGTGATTTACTGCCAGTGTCAACAATTCATAATTTTTCATTACAGAGATGTTGAGATTTTATCTTATTTTCAGTAGGTGATAAAATTTGTGTTACTCGGGTTTTATCCTTAGGTCCTATAGTAAAATAAAAATCTTTGGCAGAGTAAAAAGACGATAATTTTCGAGATTAGGGTTTTAAAAGAATCGCACTGTAGATACCTTAATTTTAACAGTAAACTTGGTTGAACATCAAGGATAAAGACCGATTTTATCACCTACCAGAATGTATTATGTATGTCTTATTTCTGGTCACTGATTGGTCAGTTTTTTTGATGATGCTCTATCAAAATTATGAATTAGGTACACATGAATATATTGTCAGTTTTGGAGAGAAGTAATAATATAATTTTCTTTATAATAATTTCTGTCTAGATGCAATCTTGAGGGATTGAGCGATTGCTGCGAAGTATGGTTATTGACAGGGTTCTTGTAATATATAGTATAAGAACGATGGTTATTGACTAGGCAAAGTTGTTCGATATCTCCATGATTTCTTGTTGCAGAGCAGAAGTGATACTAAATCATGTCTTTGTTCAGTCTTTTTCAGTAAACGCTTCCAACGTGGATATTAGACCTCTTGTTGACTGGCGATGTGTGTAAAGTTTTAATGAAAATCCCATAGATTGCCACGAGTTGTGGTAACATTATTTCCCTTTGACACTACCATGTATGTAAACCGTGCACACGAGTGATTAGATTGATTGTCTATTGACATGTGTTAAGGTATTAAGGTACAGTTTTACAATTACCACTTCATGCTGAAGTATCCATATGACTATCACGTATGGTTTCAACACAGTAGTGGTTTCAACAAAGTAGGGTTTCAACATAGTAGGAATTATAAATTGTTCTAGGTTTAGTTGGTTTAAGCGATGTTGACAATATTGGGTGTTTGGTGGATATAATGATGTCTGCTCTTCAAAAGGTATGTGTTCCGTCGAGTTATTTATTTGCAACAAGTTTGTGAAGTTTCTTGCTCATCGAGTTAAAGATTAATTTCTCATAAACAACAAATAGGAACTAAAAACATATTTTTTAAATAAGAGTGTACACATGGTTTCAGTCAAAAACAAAGTTTTTGACTGGCAACGATATTGGGTTGTGACGAGTAGATCTTAAATTGAAACTCGTCGAGTAGTTGGGTTTCCAATGTATGGAAAGTTTTGTAACCAAATGTGTAATCGAACGTGCCCAAAACATACCCTTTCTTTCCTGCTCGTAGTTCGTCTTAATACAATTCTATACGCCATTACATGAAATAGGGTTAACTGTACTGAAATTATGAATTTTGCGACAGTATATCAGTCGTTCAACGGTCGCAAATTGTGTTTAATGCCGTTAAACACGAATTGCGACCGTTAAACGACCGATATATATGGTTGCAAAAGTCGACAGTTCTATACTGGTTAACCCGTTTCTAACGCATGTCAGTGTTTTGGAGTTTTTTTTCACAAACGTTTTCAAATGAAAATTTGTTTGTCAAATATATGTTATTTTCAATCATATTATAGAATTCAGTGTAGAGTGTTACATATTATTTTTTTGTAGTATAATATTTTAATTTAAGGGTCTATTTCTTTATACTATAAAACAAAATTCTGCCTAAAAATTGCAGGTCAATCAAAAATATGTGTGATACATGTCCATCTTTTTTTGACGATTTGTGCCATTTTCTCCGAATATGCATGGCATGCGTACAGGTCCATTCTTTTATAGAAATTCAAAAATGTAATGAATTTTTGAACAGTGGGTAAAATATTACAAATTTTTGATGTATATATGGCGAATATGCATGGCATGCGTACAGGTCCATTCTTTTATAGAAATTCAAAAATGTAATGCATTTTTGAACAGTGGGTAAAATATTCCTAATTTTTGATGTATATATGAAGTATTTTGCAAGTAAAATAATTATATTCAGCGTATCTTCAATAATTGTCTTTGTTTAAAAAGAATCGAAAAAATAAAGTATTTGAACTGAGTGAAAATGATGTGTTGCATTTTGATTCTAGCAATTCTTTTAATTTCAACCAAAACGTTTTCACAAAAGAACAGGCATAGAACAGATGAGATATGGTTTCTCGCGATTCATTGCAGAAACTGCAAATTCGGTTTCTGAGGGATTACATAAAACAGTTTACTGTTATTTCTGTGCACTTTATTTCTTTTCGTACTGTACAGCAACAACTCTTTAACCAAACTCATGCAGTGGCATAACATCAATTCGTTGTGATTTGAGGTGGCTATAGTGTGGGAAAGGCGCAATAATTTCTGTGTAAAAGATAGTAAAATGTTGCGCATTTGAAGTTTCGCTGTACCTTTTATTAGTCCCCCACCGGTCCCGGGTGGTGGGGTGACTATAGGTTTGCACCCTGTCCGTCCTTCCGATATGCTTGTCCGGGCCATATTTTCAATACTATAAGACTTTGAGATACCCAACTTGGCATCTTGGGATAGCGATGTGTCGCGTACCAAAAAAATGTCACTGTGACCTTGACCGCTGTCATAGAAATTGCTTGTCTGGACCGTATTTTCAATACTATAACACTTAGAGATACCAAACTTGATATTTGAATACATCTTGCGATAGCGGTGTGTCGCATACCAAAACAAGGTCACAGTGACCTTGACCGTGACCTGTGACCTCTGTCATAGAAAATGTTCCGAAAATGCTTGTCTGGGCCATATTTTCAATACTATAAGGCTTTGAGATACCAAACTTGGTATGTTAATTCATCTTGGGATAGTGGTGTGTCGCGTACCAAAATAAGGTCACTGTGACCTTGACCTGTGACCTCTGTCATAGAAAATACTTGTCCGGACCGTATTTTCAATACTATAACACTTAGAGATACCAAACTTGGTATTTAAATACATCTTGGGATAGCGGTGTGTCGCATACCAAAATAAGGTCATTGTGACCTTGACCTGTGACCTCTGTCATAGAAAATGCTTGTCAGGACCATTTTTTCAATACTATAACACTTAGGGATACTAAACTTGCTATGTGAATACATCTTGGGATAACGGTGTGTCTCATACCAAAATAAGGTCATTGTGACATTGACCTTGACCTGTGACCTCTGTCATAGAACATGCTTGTCCGGACCGTATTTTCAATATTATAACACTTAGAGATACCAAACTTGGTATGTGGATACATCTTAGGATAGCGGTGTGTCGCGTACCAAAATAAGGTCACTATGACCTTGACCTGTGACCTCTGTCCTAGTAAATGCTTGTCCGGACCGTATTTTCAATACTATAACACTTAGAGATACCAAACTTGGGATGTGGATACATGTTGGGATAGCAGTGTGTCGCGTACCAAATAAGGTCACTGTGACCTTGACCTGTGACCTCTGTCAAAGAAAATGCTTGTATGGACCGTATTTTCAATACTAAAACACTTAGAGACACCAAACTTGGTATGTGAATACATCTTGAGATAGCGGTGTGTTGCGTACCAAAAATAAGGTCACGATATAAAGTCATTGTGACCTTGATCTTTGACCTCCATCATAGAAAATGTCTGGAAAATGTTTGTCTGGGCCGGTGGGGGACTATGGATTGCCCTGCAATTCTTGATGCTCTTTTTACAGTTATTTTATAAATATTTTTGTGATAAGAAAAATACAAGGAATATATGAATGACTGTAGTAATCCAGAAATCCTGATACCTTTCTATGTTCTGAGCACTTTACTTAAATAAAATTGGTTTAGGATTAAAATAGATTTGAGATTTTTTTTACCTGAATCCAGATGGTCTAAATTTCATGTGCACTGTATCAAAACACGCAAAGGTCTGCTAGAGTCAATTCTCGACCGTGGACACCAGCCCTCACAGATCTCTTGTTTTACTTTTTAAGAGTACACGGATGTTGTGATATATGTCCTTTAATAATACATACACGGACATCGCCATGATTCATATGTGCAATCATTAATGGAAGGAGAAACAAGTAGTGGTAATAATGTCCCGCTTACCCTTGTTCGTTCGTCCCTTCAAAAGAAAATAAGTTGTACATTCAATTGTTTCTACAGTTCATTTCTCAGAAGCCGTAGAGCTTTCAAACTTCACACATGTTTACATTTACACTACAGCAATATGTTTCTAACAAAACTAGGTCAATATGAATGATTTTACATAGATACCATAAGCCATACAACTTTCAAACTTCATACACTATTATTTATTTTTTATTAAGACCATTATTTCATAGGACATCATTATCGCATTCAAACTACTCCCACAGCCTACACCCACTGCATTACCATTGGCTTCCAATATATAAGCAACATGGCAAAGAATGCAATACCTGCAATTTTTATACTTCAAAACCTGACATTTGTGTTTGCTTCGTTTTACATTTTACTATTCGCTGATATGTTTATGGGATTATTGTCATAACGAGGCTACCTCTTATACCTTAGGTGTAGATTCATTGGCTATCCAAATCTTACCCACCGGCAAACCGACAATAACGGCGGAAACATATGGTTACAGATGGATACTGATAGTGCTTTAATGGGAACTGATGGGAAAACTCTGAATGCACTCATTGTTTTCCTGAGGATGGCTCTGATCCTGGTGTCCATTTGTTTTGTATCTTAGAGAAGTATACACTTTTGTCAGACATCTTCTCAATAACAACTTGATGGAATTCTATGTAACTTTGCACGTGTCTTTAGTGTCATAACAGTTAACGTTACACATCACTTAATCTGATATGTTGTAAGCAGAATTACCTATGGCAATAAGGGACTAAGACACATGAAGTATGGAAACCTGCTGGCAATCCTTTTTCTCTCTCAATGTTTGGATCCTGCGATAAAAAACAACAACACTGTTATTGCTATGCAACAGATATATTTATGTGTACAAACATGTCATACAATAAAATTCATTAAATAAATCCGAAAATTACATTATACACATCAATATATACATAAAGCATCAAACAAGCACCGTTTAATCATAGTGGCCAAACAAACTGATAGAGACAACAACATAGTTTCAAATAAAATGAGACTTAAAATCAATTAAATTGATTAAAGTGAATAACTTGATATTAAAGTATTTTTAATGGAACATTTACAATAACAATGCACACATATGATACGACAAATTGACATGATAAAACAGGATAACCCACGAAAGTCTTACAACTTATTTCCGATGGGGTCTATCTAAAAGGATGTCAAAGATCAATTGAATTGACCGAGCACCAATGCAATAAAGGTTATATGGGGCAAAAACGGAATGTACATGTCAGGCTCATCCTCCATTTACATCGAGATAAAATATGGAGAATGAGCCAAAATCTTGGTCAGTTTTCGGTTATAATACTAGATTTTAAAACTACAATATAAACTATCACAAGTATTCATCACACAGAATTATCATATATTGTTTATATCACAAAATCATAATTTTCCATGGACCTCACCTGGTTTAATACAAACTTGTTTAAATCTCAATCTCAATCTACTTAAAAACATTAATGCATATATTTTAGGTCTTCCATTACCAATAAAACTGGCCACCATATATGACCTAAATGATGTGTTAACAAAGCTAAATGCATTATGCAAAAGAAATTATATGTATACTGATCCGGTTTATAAACTAATAAATGACACTGTTTTCAAAATTAATGAAAATATAGATATAAAAATCGAACAGGAAAAGCAGCATTCAAGGACGACAGTCAACCACAAACACACAGAGAAACAAAGAACAAATTTAAAGATGAATAAATGGCCAAATAAGACATCACAAACCCCCGCCATGAACTATAACAGTTTATACATACTGAACCAAACAGTTATTGCACCAGCAGACAATACCTTTAATATCTTAATAATAACAATCAATAAATCAAAACAAATTTCATTCTGAACGAGACTAATATCTTGTCAATAACGACTGTAAATTTAAAGAAATCATTCAAATCAACTGTCTCCAACGGTACCAGTCGGCATATAATAAGTTCATACATTAAAGGTATTGTCTACTAGTAGTCCAGTGGCTTAGCCCCAAATTTTGACGATTTCGATACACGCTGGTCCAAAGCACCAAAATTGGTACAAATGCTCCTTAGGTAATACAAAATCATTCTGCAGGTATGTGCCCGACCTACGACTTCCGGTTTAGGATTTTTCAAGATGGCCGCCACCACCATTATCAAAAATAACCTTATTTACTATAACTTGGAAACTAAAGCATATACTTAGTCAAAACCAGTGTCTATACCCACTATTTCAGGGTCAACGAATGTGATGATAGTACTTTTATTGTAGCTGATGTCATATTTGGACGTATTTGCTCATATTCCAAAATAGATGTCCTCTCCATTATCAGAAATCAACCGTTTTTAGATGCTCGTAGCATCTCTTGGAACGACCCTGTTCGTGTGTTTGTGTGTATGTCGCATGGATTTATTTAAGATGACGTCATCATTATGCGTGTATATCAGCTCATACCGCCATTTGAATGTTCCGACATTCGCACGTTAATAACTTCTGGTAAGAGGCTCCCCATTTCCCTGAAATAGTACTGAAATTGTACGCAGTCATAGCCAAATATGATTCATGGTATACTGTATAGTATGATTACGAGGTTTCACTATGTATCTACACATATACAAGTCCACATATACAAGTCTAACTTTACCACTAAATACATGTCATTTTTACCCAACGTCCGGCTCTAATTTTCCCCTTTCGACACTATTTTTCGAGGGTGCCCAATTTTCGTATAAATCACTTTATTTTCCGCGAGCATCTTTCTAGATTTCCTATTTTGTTTAATAACTTTGAAACAAAAGGAGCTGGAGAAGTGCAACTCATGTCTATGATCACTATAGGTGCAGGTCAAGCAACCTGATTATATTACTATTGTGTTAACCAATGTTATATGTGGCCATATTTTGCCATATTCCAAAATTGATGTTATTGTTGGCATATTATATAAAATCACATTTTAACATAAAAGATGTAGAGAGATGTGATCTGTGCTTCTTTCCACTATTTGAATCTCAAACTGTACAATAAAGTGTGCTAATGATGAACAAAAAATTGATATTGAGATTAAACCAATGCTAGGGACAGATTGTAGTGGAACCATGGTTAGTTAGAGTTGTCTCTCTTTGGTCAGTTTTATAGGGTGAAAGTAGAAGTGAAAGTAGAAGTGAAAGTAAATTATTTCCCTTGTTTTAGCTCTTCTGTATTTGAAGATTTTTCGGACGCCATGTGGCTTGTAAACATGCTCAAACAAATATCAAGGCAAACTTTGATCCCCCACAGAGTAAGTTTATTTTAACTGATTGTGTAGTATAGTCTAAATTGTGTATTACTTTCTTTATAAGCACAAACATGTAGAAACCACAGAACAAATGTAAACAGGCAGGCTCGTTGTATTTTTACCGTAGACGTAGTGTTGGATGATATGTAACAAAGCTATTTTACATAATGATAAACAGTTTTTACATTGTAAAAGAGTACAATTAGTCACAAAATGAATACCTATAGAGTTTTCGGTATGTATAACTATGTTTTACAGTAAAATTGCACAGAGCTACGTTCAAAAGTTAAAAGTATGGAATGCCATTTGTACCACTATAAGCATAATATGTTTTGCATCTTAAATAATGTTTCATGTTACTTTGTAGTAAGATTGTCATTTTTTTGTTCATTTCAGTTTTTTACCTCTTCCGAGAGTTATGTCTCCACACAATAAAGGTTAAAGCAAATATCTGACTTTGGGTTGACATTACACAGATTATAAATAATATGTTACTGTTGACTGATAAACGACCTACATGTTATATATTGTGTCGATTTTCAGATAGACAATTGAGGTGTAAAACGACGGAATGAACTGGGAAAATTGCATCATTTGCGGAGAAGATGGTGGAGATCTGACGAGCCCTGCTGCTGGGAAAGAACTGTCTGCATATGAGAGTTTTGTGCAAAATGTACAAGGATTCCGATCACTGGGTGCACTTCCAGCTAGCTTGGTGTGTCACGAAGATGTCACTTCAGATGACCTATACACAAACCATGCCAAATGGCACAGGGCATGCCACCTCAAATTTGCCCCTTCGAAACTTGCAAGAACGCAAGAACGACAACCCAAAAAACGAAAAACTGACGGTGGCGAATGTGGAAAGAGGAAGACGAAACGGACATCACAAGAAGGCTTCAGCAAAGACTGTATCTTTTGTGGAAAAGGTGCTGGCACGCTTCATAGGTGCAGTACATTGGAACTTGACAAGAATGTGAGACGTATGGCCATAACGCTGGAGGACAACGACGTGTTAGCCCGAATAGCTGGTGGTGACTTGATAGCTATTGAAGCTCAGTACCACTATAACTGCTTAAGCCGCTTTAAGAGTCGCTATAGAAGTGTGATGCGCAAAGAGCACGGAGAGACTCAATGCAGCAATGACGAGAAAATAGTTCAGTCTCGTGTATTTGCAGAGCTAATTTCGTTCATAGAGGACAATATTGATGAAGGAACATTCATGTTCAAGCTTACTAAGCTGCATGCGTTGTATCAAGAGAGACTTGCTGTTCTTGGCATCGAAAAAACAGTGAATAAATCAAGGCTGAAAGATCAACTACTTGCGCACTTCGATGAGGACTGTCAGGAACAAACAGTTTTGAACAGCACATTTCTTGTTTTCAATGAGGGCCTACAAGAGATATTAAAGTCGGCAGTGGCTGCACGCGATTTCGATGAAGAAGCTCTGTCCATGAACCGAGTTGTCAAAGCAGTGAGACAAGAGATATTTGGCAAGGAATTCTTCAACTTCGCAGGCTCATTTCCAGCTGACTGCCAAGGAGACTCAGTCCCAGCAATTCTGAAGTCTCTGGTATCGTTGCTTCTATATGGTAGCAGCATCAATGATCAAAGTGCAATGCCGACACAAGCTTGCCTTACTATTTGCCAGTTAGTACTCTTCAACTCGAAGCAACGGGCTCCTGAACGTGCCATGACAAGACACACAAAGGTTCGCGAGCCACCTTTTCCAATGTACATGGGGCTATATATACATACTCACACCCGCAGCAAAAAGATGATGACACACTTGTATGAACTAGGTCTCAGTATCAGTTATGAACGTCTCTTGGAAATATTAGACTGGTTCACTGCAGCTCTGTGTCAACGATTTGAGCAGGAGAATTCAGTGTGTCCTGCTCAGCTACGTGAAGGTATCTTTACCGTGGGTGTAATTGACAACATTGACCATAACTTGTCTTCTACAACGGCGGAGGGATCATTCCATGGAACAGGCCTGAGCCTCCTTCAGTTTCCCACGGCTGATAATCCCGGAGAAAGCAGACCCCCTATCAGAATTCCACCTGAGAATACAGTAACGCCACCACTACCCGACAGTTACAGCATTGTCCCTGACGTGGTATGCAATGTTCGAGATATCAAAGTACCAGGGATAGCCATACCCGATACCGTAAGCTACCTTGAAATAGCTAGGAGACAAGAGATCAAATGGCTACAACAGAGCATTGAACTACTGTCTAAAGATACTCTTGGCAGGAGTGAACACATTGCATGGGCCGCTTATCATGCATCTGATCAGCCAAACCCCACTGATCCAAGTGGTATAAGTGCCCTGCTGCCACTCTTTTTCGAGAAAGCTGCTACAATTTCAATGATCAAACATGGAATGACAATTGTAAAACGGGAAACGGAAAGATTGAATCCAGGACAAATACCAGTATTAGCTGCTGATCAACCGCTGTTCACTCTTTGCAAGTATGTGCAGTGGACTTGGCCAGAAACATATGGTGAAACGTCATACGTGATCATGTTTGGAGGCCTTCACCTTGAAATGGCTTTGTGGAATGTGCTTGGCGACCTGTTGGAAAACAGTGGTTGGACAACAGCTCTGACCGAAGCAGAAGTTGCCTCGGCAGGTACAGCAGACTCTTTCCTCCGTGTAGCGCACTTAACCCGGACAAGGCACGCGCATCAGGTGACGGCACTGACTCTTGCAAAGCTGCAGCATGATGCCCGGCAGACGATGCAAGACGATGAGTCTGACAATCAGCAAGAGGACGAAGCCTTCACTGCATGGAAAAGCGATATGAGCACAAAGAGTCCGACCTTCGCATTTTGGGACCTTGTACTTAAGTTGGAAATGCTGGTCCTCATCTTCGTTCGTGCACACCGTGAAAAAAACTTCGCCCTCTACATTGATGTACTTGAGACACTCACACCATGGTTCTTTGTCTTTGACCGCCAGAACTACGCTCGCTGGGTCCCTGTGCATTTGCGAGACATGAAGACCATTCCTGAGGGCATTGAGGAGCAGCTAAAGCGCTTTTGGGTCTTCCCTAAGGGACAAAGGAGGTTTTGTGCTATGCCATTAGACCAAGCACATGAACAAAACAATGCAAACATAAAAGATTCCGGTGGAGCTATCGGATTGACAGAGAATCCAAAGGCATTGAAGCGATGGATGGTTGGTGGTCCTGAACAGGCTCGACTACTGACAGAGTTTGAGAAGCAGTATTCTGGAGATGATCCGGAGGATTTCAAAAGCCATGAGGAGGGATTTTCTACACAGCAGAAATTCAAGAAACAGGTCAACAAGCTATGTGCTACAATTACGACAATGGGAAATCCCTTTACTGAAGAATCAAAGGAGCTGATGTCACTTTGTAGTCATGATTGTGTGGACCAGGCTACAGTGGGTACCTTCCGCAACATGGAACACCTTGGAAAAGAGCAGTATGAAGAGTATGTTACGAATGTTTTGGTCGAAAGAAATCGTTCCATCCATCAGCCGATTAAAAGGAATAATATCCTGATCTTCAAGCAACCCACTGCAAGAAATAAATCGAAGATGAAACAACAATTGGAAGACATAAAGAGCGACTACAGCCTCTTCAGCCAATTATACATCTCCTGCCAAGTGCGTGGTGACGACAATGATGAGTTCTTCATGCATGAAAATCACCCATGGCCTCCATCCCTGAGCGACCACGGCAAACTGCGATTACCAACCTGCAAGTCCCAGCTATTGGATCTCTTGAACTGTGCAAAGCCAGAAGTTCCACCTAACTTTGATTGCAAAGTCTTTGATGGCCCAGCAGTGGTACATTCACTTCCACGAGAAGATGCGTCAACTTTTGGCCAGTATAGTGAGGTCGTCTTCAGACGCTGGACCATTCGTCAACTTCAGAACTGTCAGCGCATTGATGTTGTATGGGATGCATACAAGAATGACAGTCTGAAGGAGGCAACACGTGAGAAAAGAGGCAAAGGGGTCCGGAAAAAGGTTTCGTCACAGACAAAGCTACCAAAGGACTTTGGTGCCTTTCTACAAGACTCGCAGAACAAAGAAGAGTTGTTTGCCCTACTCACAGAAGATGTAGCAGCGACTGATTATCCTCCAGACAAGGTAGTTCATATTACCGCAGGGCAATCAGTTGTCACAAAGGGCGACAGTGATCAGATGCCAGTATCTGACCAAGAGGAGGCCGATACGAGAATGTGTCTACATGTTGCAGATGCTGCCAAAAAAGGAGCAAGAGTTATCATGGTCAGCACAGTGGATACAGACGTTGTGGTAATTCTTATTGGCATTTATTTCCAACTGGTAAAGATGTACATCACTCTTCAGCTTTGGGTAGCATTTGGAAAGGGCAAGAACTTCCGCTACTTCCATATCAATTCAATTTGCTCTGAGCTTGGAGAAGACAGATCATGTGCCCTTCCATTCTTCCATGCCTTCACTGGGTCTGATACGACCTCTCAGTTCCTTGGAAAGGCAAAGAAATCATGCTGGGAATGTTGGAGGTCATGTCCATCTGTCACAGAGGCATTCATGTATCCAAACGTGCACTCATTTGAACCAATGAGTGCCATTTCACCACAATTTGAACTCATAGAGAAGTTCATATGCAAACTGTATGATCGCTCGTCAGGCTCTAGCAGTGTAAATGACCTACGGAGAGACCTGTTTCCACGAAAGACACCAATGATGCAAAATCTGCCACCAACTCAGGCTGCTTTGATCGAACACACAAATCGCAGTGTTTATCAGGCAAGTATCTGGCTGCAGTGCTTGGAAGCTGAGCAGAAATTACCCAGTCCAGAGCGATTTGGTTGGGCGAAACAGAACAATCAATGGCAACCAGTTTGGACGACACAGCCAGAAGTCTCTAAAACATGCAGGCAGCTTATCAAGTGTGGATGCAAGGCAGACCCCGTCTGCACAAGAAAATGTGTTTGCAAGAGTACGGGTCTCAAGTGCACAGCACTGTGCTATTGTAGAGGACTTTGCACTGACTGAAATTACATTCAAATTATTACTAGTTGACTGCGCATATAGTAGTAATATAGACGCTGGTTGAATGGCGTCAATGTGAAAAATGGTCATATATGGACAAATATGGCCAAATATATCATCAGTCGCTATTAAACTAGTTTATTGCACTGAGACTCAATAGGATAGGGGATGTAGACATTACTGCCTCTACAAATCTGTGAGCGTTGAATCAATTGTAAACAGTCTACTTTCGATAATGCAGGCAGCATCCATTTTGCAATATGGCCAAGTATGGCCACATATGACATTGGTCATCCTAAAACTAGTATAATCACATTGCTTGACCATGCAATAGTGGATATGGACACTCGTTGCTCATCTCTAACTCCTTTTGTTTTAAAGTTATTGTAAAACGGTTATTTTTTTATAATGGCGGAGACATTGATTTTAGTATTTGGCCAATATGGCCAAATATGGCCAAATATGACATCGACCCCTATAAAAAGTACTATCATCACATTCGTTGACCCTGAAATAGTGGGTATAGACACTGGTTTCGTCTTTGTATATGCTTTAGTTTCCAAGTTATAGTACATAAGGTTATTTTTGATAATGGTGGTGGCGGCCATCTTGAAAAATCCTAAACCAGAAGTCGTAGGTCGGGCACATACCTGCAGAATGATTTTGTATCATCTAAGGAGCATTTGTACCAATTTTGGTGCTTTGGACCAGCGTGTCACAAAAATTTTGCTAAGCCACCGGACTATAGTGCGTTAGCTGTATGGTTCAGTATATTTTAAATTTTCCAAATATGGTTGTGTAACTTCTGTAAGTCCGTTGCAGGCATTGGTTTTACCTAGCAAACCATTAAAGTTATCACTTACCCACGTAGAAAAATGACATGCATACATACATCAGACTAGCAAACTTGTTTTTGTTTCAGTTTAGCTGCTGTACAAGCAATTTACTGTCTGAAAGCCACTGAAGCCAGTACTGATTCCAAGAATAATATCTGACTGAAGTAGCAATGAGATGCTGGTCATCAGAACAGTATTGAAAATTATTTGGTTATCAAAACAGTATTCAACAACAAGAGCAGTCCATATGCCGCCATTTGTGGAACAAAGCGGCTGTGTCGAATAATATACGTTTTTATTCTGAGCGCCTGCCAAAAGTCAGATTAAGATGACCCCCAACAGATACACAGTGTTGAAACTTTGCATGTTTGAATTGAACTTGGTCATAAATGTTTGGAATTTGCAGTTAATAGGTCCAAGGGAAAAGATCTCTTCACAAATGAAAAGCTAAGGTAATATACACTTCGCTGATTTTCTAATTGGCCACCCTATAAAATATGATATTATGCGATATATTTAATCAATAAATCTAATGTTTGGTTATTTTTATATTGTACACACTAATCTATCGATTTACAGAAAGAAAATACATATTCGTGCATAAAATCATCCATGCGGAACGGTAGGTACGAAATAGCCTTTGTGCTCGCGGATCTCGTGCAAAGCATGGTAGGTTGTCGTTTTTGGTATGAATGAATTCTCCATGGATTGTCTTTTATAAAAAACATTAAATATGGCGAGAATGAGCATGGCAGAACGCGCTCAAGCCGTCGGAATGATTCGTGCCGGCACCTCCATCAGACAAGTATGTTACGCTTAGTTATTAAATTCACACTATGTTTTATTATTTGTTATTAAGTGCAAAATACTAGCATAAACATGTATTAAGTCTATTAATTTAAGTGGATTTTATCTATATTTTTAGTTTGCTCGACTTTTTAAAGTTGCAACATGTTGTTTTTCATTAAGTGCAAAATAATGACAGAAACATGTTTTTTTGCGATCAATCTAATTGATTTTATCATTTTTTTCAGGCTGCTCGGCTTTTCAATAGGCGACACTTTACTATTGAAACTCTTTGGGCAAAATTTCTACAAACAGGAAGTGTTGCAGATCTCCGACGACGCCCCAAGAGAAGAGTGACGACTCCCCTACAGGACATTCAAATTGTCAATGACCATTTACAGGATCGTTTCACCACGGCAGCGACGACGGCCCGTAATACGATGGGCAGACACAACCGCGCAATCCACCCACAGACAGTACGCAATCGCTTGAGGGCCGTCGGCTTACGGTGCCGTCGTCCCCTGCGGGTTCCGGTTCTTACCGCAAGGCACAGGCAGGCAAGATTGTTGTGGGCCAGGCGACATTTGCGATTTACAAGAGCGGACTGGGCCAATGTCTTATTTGTTGATGAGACACGCATTACACTACGCGGGAATGACAGACGTGCTCGAGTATATCGCCGTCGGGGTGAGCGGAACAATGAGAACTGTTTGGTAGAATGTGATAACTTCGGGGGCGGTTCCATCATGCTGTGGGCTGGAGTTTCCATGCACACGAAAACTCCAATTGTACCCATCCAAGGAAACCTGAACGCGATAAGGTATCAAAATGACGTCATTCGGCCGGTTCTTTTACCTCATATCCGTGCCAATCGCGGTATGATGTTGGCACAGGATAACGCACCATGTCACGCGGCCAGAGGCACACAAGCAATGCTTGCAGCAAACAACGTGCGAACACTCCAATGGCCTGCAAAAAGTCCGGATTTAAATCCGATCGAGCACGTATGGGACCTATTGAAGCGCAAGGTGCGCGCCCAGCCGCTGCAACCAAATATCAGGGAGCTCACGCGTGTTGTCAATCAGATGTGGGCGGCCATTCAACAACGGTATCTTCACAGATACATAATATCTATGAGGGCAAGGTGTCGTGCCGTAATTGCCGCAGCAGGTGGACATACGAAGTATTAAAATGGAATTAAATACAAAGTGATAGGATTTTACAGTTTTTGTTTTAAGGGTGTCAATGTTAACCCTCTGTGTTAAGTCCCTTCCCGTGATCAAATTTTAATGATTTTTGTTTTACATATTAGGAATAAATTGTAATAAACTTATATTTGGTTGTTTGAATTTTTCTCCGAATACTTTTCTCAAAATGAGATAAAAACTAGGTGGCCAATTAGAAATTCGTCGAAGTGTATGTGCAGCTGTTCAGTGTGAAAAAAATTGAAAAAAAACAACAACTAAAACACATCTTGAAACAGCTGATCACAATTCTAAAGCTGGAAACGATAAAAAATAATGTCAGTAATTCAAGAAACTTTTCTCTCTTTTCACGAATATGAGACGATAATTCAAGTCATCCTGCGAAGAAATATCATTATTTACCACTTAAAATGATGTAAAGTGCAGCGTCTTTCAATATGCAATCAATAAACGACCTTTCATCAGAGGATTATTCACACGTATGGCGGTTTATTATATCTGCGTTTAGCTTCGGCATCGGGGAAGAAATGGACCTGTAGTTCCAACAATATCTGCACAGATATAAAAACGGAGCTAAAGAATCAACATGAAAAAGGAAGACTTCTGCTTGCCAATACTGATGTCAGTTTATGGACAAATGTCACCAAACATTGGGAGATCGGAAAATGTTTTATATCGGCTGGCTATGAAGACAAACAAACTGCGCTGGAAAAGGACTGTTCAGGTCTGCTTGGTCTGATTATCAACTGTAAAGCGATTAAACGAAAGTCTTACCTATGCTGATACAGATATAACAAGAGGCCCAAGAGGGCATGTGGACGCTCTACTGGCTAAAGTGGCTCTTATATCAAGGGTTGTGGACATAAAATTCCCATCAGTACTTCTTTTAAAACATTGCAAAAACAACAGGGCCAGGATGGCCTTAGATCGCTCACCTGGTAATCATGGGAAATATGTCTGCTGTGTCTAGTCTGGCATGGGTATTTTTAATTTGTCCCACTTTCTTCTATGAATGAGACTTCATAACTAGAAATCATAGCAATGCTTCCTGCTAAGTTTAGTCAAATCCCAAAAAAAAACCATAAAAAAGAATTTAAAAAAAAACCCATAAAAAAATGAAATAAAATAATTTAAACAAAAAATGAAAATAAATAAATAAACCAAATAATTAAAAAAAAAAAGATATTAAAAAAAATTAAAATAAACACCAAAAAATATAATAATATTAAAAAGAAAAGTCAACAAATCTGGTAAAGTTTGGTAAAGATCAGATGAACAAAAGCTGTCAGAGGACAGCGTAGCTCGTCTATTTCGAATTTTCAGAGAACAAGAAATGATACACCCGGCATACCATCAGAAGAAACAAAAACAGTGAAAACAAATGTGTCAAGAAGAAAAACATTGGAATTTTCATTAAATCAAGGGTCACAATTTTTCTGTGATGACAAGGAGGTACTTTCATAATAACCCTTTTTAAAGGTACATAATGGAAATTTTATAAGTTGAAAATTTCAAGAAAGTATGTTAAAAGTATATGCAAATGCATTTGACCCCTTTTGATCGTGATCTTTCATCCAAATGATCTTGAACTCAATAGATACGATCATCGTCCCATTTATAATAAAGTATGTAAGTCTGATGATGATTGGATAAAAAATGTTGAAGTTATTTACATGTTAAGAAATGCTGACGTAAACATTAACCCGATGCTAAGAGCCTATCCACACACAAATGCAATTTGAGACCTTGAACTTTGATCTATAGACCCCATAAGATTCTTAGAAAAGTCGAGCTAAAAATATCAAATTATTTGTAAAGTTTCACACAGGAGCTAGATCCACAAAGGTGGGGGAAGAAGCCTATTCCGTCTGTTAATGCCCAGTAAGTGTATATATAGTTATAGGGTAGGGATAGTTATGACCCAGAGGCTATGTCCCCAGGGTTGGGGAAGGAGATTGGGGTCTATGCTGGTTGAGTGGTTGTATCCGTCTGTTCATGCCCAGTAAGTATATAGGGTGGGGATCTCAATGGTTTCCAAGTCATGACCAAGAGGCTATGTCCCCAGGGGTGGGGAAGCAACCCGGTGTCTATGCTGGTTGGATGGTTGTATCTGTAAGTTCATATCCAGTAAGTGTATATATGGTTATAGGGTGGGGATCTCAACGGTTTACAAGTTATGACCCAGGGGCTATGTCACCAGGGTTGGGGAAGGAGTCCGGGGTCTATGCTGGTTGGGTGGTTGTATCCGTCTATTCATGTCCAGTAAGTGTATATATGGTCACAGGGTGGGGATCTCAATGGTTTCCAAGTTATGACCGAGGGGCTATGTCCCCAGGGGTGGGGAAGGAGACCGGGGTCTATGCTGGTTGGGTGGTTATATCAGTCTGTTCATGCCCAGTAAGTGTATATATGGTTAAAGGTTATAGGGTAGGGATCTCAATGGTTTCCAAGTCATGACTGAGGGGCTATGTCAACAGGGGTGGGGAAACAACCCGATGTCTACGCTGGTTGGATGGTTGTATCTGTCTGTTCATCTCCAGTAAGTTTATATATGGTTATATGGTGGGGATCTTAACGGTTACTAAGTTATGACTCAGGGGGCCACCCACACCCTCAGGTTTCACCTCTTGTGACCCCCCGGGGCGGGTCCAATTCTGAACCCAGGGTCACCATTTGAGCAAACTTAGTAGAGAACTACTAGACGATGCTACATACAAAATATCTAAGCTGCAGCCCTTTTTTTTTAGAGAAGAAGATTTTGAAGTGTTTTTCCTATATACTTCTATGTAAAAATGACATTTCTTACCTATTCAGGGGCTATAATTTTGTCAAAATGAATGGAAGAGTTATGGGGATTGTTGGATCAGGTACAGAATTTGATGGAAAACATTAGTATAAAGTTTTAATGCAATAGCTTGAGTAGTTTTAAAGTTATAAATCTATTGCACAAAAACTTTAAGGTAAGGAGAAGACAATCAAAGGGCCATAACTTCATCAAAATGAAAGGAAGAGTTATAGGGATTGTTGGATAAGGTGTAGAATTTGATGGAAAACATTAGTATAAAGTTTTAATGCAATAGCTTGAGTAGTTTTAAAGTTATAAATCTATTGCACAAAAACTTTAAGGTAAGGAGAAGACAATCAAAGGGCCATAACTTCATCAAAATGAAAGGAAGAGTTATAGGGATTGTTGGATAAGGTGTAGAATTTGATGGAAAACATTAGTATAAAGTTTTAATGCAATAGCTTGAGTAGTTTTAAAGTTATAAATCTATTGCACAAAAACTTTAAGGTAAAGACATGACAATCAAAGGGCCATAACTTTGTCAAAATGAATTGAATTGGGGTTTTAAGGCGCACCAACACATGAGAAGGTTATATGGCGCCTAATAGGCATGAACATGCCAGGCTCATATTCCATGTACATCGAGATAAAATATGGAAAATGGGCCTAGAACCTTCTCACCCTGAACTGCAGAGTTGCTGCAAATTCTATCGTAGAAACTCCATTTACGCTGGAGCCACGTTATTGTTTTTCTGCCACTTCTCTTTTGATGCGAGCGAAATAGCACCTGAAACAATGCAGGGATCATGATGAAGACCTTTAAAGAACATGAACAAAAAATGATAAAATGAACATGATTTTGGGGGGTTTCTACCCCTCTGCCTACCCCTCGAAAGGGATCTGCAGTGGCCATATTCTTTGCCCCGTGACCAAACGGGGGCCCCCGGCAACCACACGGGGCTTGTCAAAATGAAAGGAAGAGTTATGGGGATTGTTGGATAAGGTGCAGAATTTGATGGGAAACATTAGTATAATGTTTTAATGCAATAGCTTCGGTAGTATTGAAGTTATAAATCTGTTGCACAAAAACTTTAAGGTGAAGCTGGGGAAGCCGATGCCGATGCCAACGCCAACGCAGACGCCGTGGTGAGTAAGAATAGTCGAGCTAAAAATGAAGGCCCTATCGTATTAACGAGGCAAAATATAGCATTTTTAACAAAATCAAGGACCATAACCCCGATGTTATTGGTCCGATCTGGCTGGTTTTCGAACTTGTCCAAGCTTTTATTGACATTAACATGGTAAAGTTTGGTTAAGATCGGATGAAAAATGAAGGCCCTATCTTCCATAGCATTTTTAACTAAATCAAGGGCCATAACTCCGCTGTTACAGGTCCAATCCGCCTGGTTTTAGAACTTGTCCAAGCTTTCATCGACAGTAACAATCTGGTAAAGATTGTTAAAGATCAGATGAAAAATGAAGGCCCTATCATCTTAACGAGGCAAAATATAGCATTTTTAACTAAATCAAGGACCATGTTACAAGGACCAAGGACTCCGCTGTTACTGGTCCGATATGGCTGCTTTTCGAACTTGTCCGAGCTTTCATTGATATTAACAATTTGGTAAAGTTTGGTAAAGACAGATGAAAAATGAAGGCCCTATTGTCTTAACGAGACAAAAGTTGACGCCAGACAAAAGACGACGGACTCTGCTGGCCCTTAGAGCTAAAAACGGAGCTAAAGAATCAACATGAAAATGGAAGACCTGCTAGCAAATATTGATGTCAGTTTAAGGACAAATGTCACCAAACATTGGGAGATCGGAAAGTGTTTTATATCGGCCGGCTATAAAGACAAACAGACTGCGCTAGAAATGGACTGTTCAGGTCTGCTTGGTCTAATAGTCAACTGTAAAGCGACTAAACAGAAGTTCTTACCTATGTTGACATAACCAGATAATGCATTTGATCAGCATTCAAATATCCATAATATGTGTTTACTGATTACTGCTTGCAAACACTGGTGTCGGTTTATTGACACTATTGGACAGAAATATGTCACCAAACATTGTGAGATCGGAAAATGTTTCATTTTCGCAGGATATACAGACAAACGGACTGCTCAGGAAACTGACTGTTCAGGAAACTGACTGTTCAGCTCTGCTTCGTCTGATTATCAATTGTAAAGCGATTAAACGGAAGTTCTTAATTACCTATTTATATCGGCTGGCTATGAAGACAAACAAACTGCGCTGGAAAAGGACTGTTCAGGTCTGCTTGATCTGATTATCAACTGTAAAGTGATTAAACGGAAGTCTTACCTATGCTGACACAACCAGATGATACAATTGATCAGAATTCAAATGTCCATAATATGTGTAAGGTATTAGCAACCATGCATAGAGTAAGCAGCATCAAGTATGTGTGTTTACTGGAAAGTATTAATCTAATGTGTGCTCCTGCGAAAGGGGTGAGTTTTTCAAAACTTTTGTGCCATGCACAGAACATCGGAATCCACTTTTTATGCCAATCAAATATTAATTTGCATTACATACAGCTTGAAGAATGAGGGCAATCATTTTTGATTTATGTAGTTTTCTGAATGTTCTTTGGGTGTTCTTATAAAAATAGGATTTCCATCTATTGCTCCAATGATGCCATGAAAGTCCACATCACATCTGTCAATAATTTGGAATATATATCGGATGAAATTTTTTGTATGATCTTGACCAACACAAGAACGATTACTGCTCGCAAACGCTGATGTCAGTTTATGGAAACTATTGGGCAGATGTCACCAAACATTGGGAGATCGGAAAATGTTTCATTTCCGCCGGCTATAAAGACAAACAGACTGCGCTAGAAATGGACTGTTCAGGTCTGCTTGGCCTAATAATCAACTGTAAAGCGACTAAACAGAAGTTCTTACCTATGTTGACATAACCAGATAATGCATTTGATCAGCATTCAAATATCCATATGTGTTTACTGATTACTGCTTGCAAACACTGGTGTCGGTTTATTGACACTATTGGAAAGAAATATGTCACCAAACATTGTGAGATCGGAAAATGTTTCATTTCCACAGGATATAAAGACAAACGGACTGCTCAGGAAACTGACTGTTCAGCTCTGCTTCGTCTGATTATCAATTGTAAAGCGATTAAACAGAAGTTCTTAATTACCTATGTTGACACAACCAGATGATGCATCAAATGTCCATAAACCTTTTAAGGTGTAAGCATCCAAGTAGGAAGTAAAGAACATCTCCTATCGTGTTAAAGGTCAATTAGAAAACGAAAGCGTGGATAACTTTGCTCAGGATAACAGCAACAAAATAATAGAAGAAAAGGAAGAACTAAACAGTGCAATTAACAAAACTGTACGTAGAAGTGGACAATCTGTAATGAAACACACAAGTTCAAACACTAGAGAACAATTTAAAATTAAGCTGGACATAACCAGAAGAGAAAAACTCAACAAGCGCACAAAAGAGCAATTGGAAAATCAAACTAGACATGGAAATGACCCGGACACTACCTCTGAAATCAAAACAAAGCTGGAAAACTTAAAACATTGACTGTGTTCTGTGAAAGGTGTTGTTTTATTTAAATACTATTGTAAACTATCATATAACTATTATATTTAGACAACAATTTTGTTCATAAAAGCAATATTCCTCTTTCAAGAAATAAAAATAATTTATATATATAATGATATACACACTTGATTTTGTTATAAAAAGGTAGAGGAAGCGATATTGAAAATGGAAGAACTGGATACGGATTCGTTATATTTGGCGACCAAACAAACGATAGATGACGCAAATGCTGATGAAGAGGACAAGAACGAGTAATAGTATACGTGTGTATGACGTTTTGTTTTTTGAAACTTATGCAAATACACAAAGATATGCTCTACGTTAAAACCCTCACAAAGATTTATATTGAATATTAATTAATGCGTATACTTTAATTGTTAATTGCTATATTCTATTTTAAAAGGAGACATGGTAATCTTGATTTAATTCTAGATGTCTTGTTAGTTTGCTAACAAATCTTGCGTTTATTAGCAGTTTCTTATCAATAACAGATCCTGAATGCCAGCGGGAGTCCTGCTGTGCCAATGTGCGAGACAGACGCAGTTTTGTAGTATTTCATAGACTTCATTTGATGCACTTTGCTAGGTGCACTAATATTTTAATTTCTTTTGGTTTTGGATATTTTTTCACAAGTGTATTGCTGTACATTTATGTTTTATGTTTAATGATGAAACCTTAAAGGCGAAAACCGGTTTAGATTTACTTTGTATCTATTGTTCATGCACCTTTTCTGGGTCCAGTGTTTTGAAAGGTTTTTCGTTCGATGTATGATTTTCTCTACCATATGTAATCTTCCATACGTCGCGCATCCTTGTGATACAAAATCCTTTTATTCTGTTTTGATTTGTGTTATATATCGTACAACATACACCAGAATGTCTACTCTAACTTTTGAACTCGATTATCTGATGAAATCAATCCGTATTACGCTTGAAATTCACCATACACAATTTCTTGAATAATGTCTTACAAGAAAATACCTAAGGGACTGGTACTTAAATTAAAACCAACATTAATACCCACAAAACCAAAACGTAAACGTCGTTTCAAACGTCCTGCACAATCTGAAGACCGTATCAACAAACAAAACATCAATCTCTCTAGTGTAGAGTTCCCAGTGCCTGAAAATGCGCTGTTGGCTAACGGCTTCAACTTTTGCCCACGACTGATTAGTTATGATCCGGGGAAACTAATAGAGGACACTCAACATTTTAGTAGAAGACTGAGACTAAGACAAACTTAAAAGCGATTGGGAACCACCAAAGCAATTCCCTCCGAGTTGGAGATCTTCATCAACAAAATTGAGTCAGAAATAGAGTCTCAACAGCCCACTCGTTCACATCAAAACGATCTGTCCAAACCTGAAAAGAAAGCATTGCATTCTTCCCAAAAAAAGAGATGAAATTATTATAAAACCAGCAAAGGTTCAGCAGTTGTACAGGGACCATTACATATCTGAGGCTGAAAGACAACTCAATAATCAAAATTATACCCTACAAGAAACTTGATGAAGCCCCGACAATGGAATTTGCCACCCAGATTGAATGCTAAGTATTTACTTGTTGAACGACCTGTGGAGGGCAGATTCTATCTGCTTCCTAAAATTCACAAACCAGGAAATCCAGGCCGCCAAAGTCTCCACTAATGGACTGAACGCATTTCTCCAAGACACCATAGATAATTTGAGAAAAACTGATGAATTTGGCCCAGTTCCTCCTGATACACGTTTAGTACCTTTTAGTACCTCGTTATACACTAACATTCCCCACGAAGATGGTATTACCGCTTGTAGTGAAGTATGGGAATCACGTGCAGAGAAAAACCTGCCAACTAATTTCCTTATCAACTTACTGACACATATACTCAAGTGCAATAACTTTGAAAATTAATGGGAATCATTATCTGCAAATTCATGATACAGCCATAGGAACGCGGTGCACGCACCACCTAAAATTTGACAAGTATGGGTGCAGAGATGACAGGCTTCAAACTGGAGGGTGACATGGGAGACAAAGTTGCTTTTAACTCAGTGACTTCACTTTTTTTTAGCTGACATTGAAGTTGAAGCCGCCCGTCAGATTGACCACTTTGCTTTTTTTCACACTCGAGCGAAGTGTAACTAACCGTTATTTTGAGCTTTTTGTGTCTCAAAACAAGTTAGTCGCCGCAGGGATGGATTATCGTAATTGCTTAAAATCGATCACCGCATAATCGCCACGGGAGAATGACTGCCTACTCTTGTGATATTCCCTGGAGCGAATCTCACACCTAGCCATTTTTGTTTACAGTTGGAAACAGTTAAAACACGCTGCTTTATTGGTTTATTTGCCTTATCCAATGAGATTGTGTATAGCCTAAAAACTGGCCAATCGTAGCTTCCGTTATAGTCGGACAAACACGTGTTACAAACATGGTTGACAGTCGTCCAACAATTGATTCCCTGATTGAAACAACCAGAAATTTAATTATCGGCGGTTAAAAAACAGAATAGTAGGATCGAAGGGCAATTAGTTTGCAAACAACTGAATTAAAAATGTTGGAACTTATCCCCAATGGTTTGTCCCTGTTGTTGACTAATTATGATTATAAATCGATGTGGATAAAGATGTAAAAGTGAGTTGTGAAAATGAAAAGGTATGTACGGAATATAGATTATTTAGACGTAAATCTACTACATGTCGTTATTGACGAATTGTAATAAAATTACGACAGGTCAATACGGTCATGAATCAACAATCATCACAACGGCTAAAGTGTTGTATGAAGAAGTCTGCCAGTTCAGGTTCATAGCCATAACACACGATGATGGACGTGTTGCCATTTCTCGGACGTCTCAGCAAAATATTCCAAACTAAAAGTGTGGACTTCAGCAAAGTAAAGCCTGTGGTAGATAGCATGTGACACATTGAGTGATCTTGTTGAAGGTGTGTTTGTAGCGAAACTTCAACTCCTCATTGTAGAGGATGGAGACAGTGTGATGTACAAACGACCAGTCTCAGAAAGTGAATGCAATTCAGTGAAATCATTGTAGCAACATCAAGAAGTGTAGAAAGAAGCACCATAGCGGAAGATCGGTTTGAACGCTCTCAATCTTATGTTTGTCCACAAGGACATATGCATTGACGTCGATGCTGTGGTAGAGATGTATGCGAGAAAACACCCGCGAAAGATGCTTCTGATAAATCCTCTGTCAGAATAAATGTCACACATGTGCTTTAAGTCAAGTGTTCTAATCACTCCAAAGAAAATTTAAATTGCAGCACAAAATTTGACATATATTACTAGTACCTTGATGCACTAATCTGGGTAGTAGGAGTATTGAATTGTGAAAAAAATAACCATAAAACTTGTAAAAAATTCACAGGTTTTGGACAGGCTTGTTGAAAGATTATTGTATTATGATATGGACAGCGTCATTTACATCAGCAGTCCAGGTGTGTGTGTGTGCATGTATGCATGGAATGTGAAAACTTCAAGAACACACCGACAAAACTCAGTGGCACTGGTGAGGCTTGAGCCCAGCTCCTCCGGTTTCAAGTCCACCGTTCTATCCACTGAGCCACACCATACCCCATTCTAATATGAATGGACAATAAATAGGAACTATACATACAAGTTTGTTTGGGTGTCAGAGATGATTATTTTTAAAATTTAAATGTTGTCAAAATTTTTTTTTAATGTTCTTTTTTCTCGAGAAACTAAAACATAGTTCTATAAAATGATCTCTATAGTTCAATATTTCTGCCTAAGGCCTTTATCAAGAATAATAAATTGAGTAGATATAAACAAGATGACAATATGTAGTTATAGCTACTTAATTTATTTTTTCTTGATAAAGACCTTAGGCCAAAATCGTGAAATATAGAGAAATATGAAGAATATTTTATAGATTTATTTAATCCATTCTCTAAGGAATACATTTAAAATATGAACATTTTTTATTCAAAGAACGTCAAAATGGCATTAGCAGAAGCAGAACTGAGGAAATAGAGGAATTTCTCTGTCAGCCATGTCAGTCGGATTTGAGGAAAGGACGGAACTTTTTTGTCAGCCATATAGAAATAAAGGAACTTTTCTGCCAGCCATGTTAGAACCGGATCTGAGGAAACGACGGAACTTCTCTGTCAGCCATGTAGAAATGAAGTAACTTTTCTGTCAGCCATGTCAGAACCAGATCTAAGGAATCGATGGAAATTTTCTGCCAGCCATGTACTATGAGGGAACTTCAAGCGTTTCATGGCATTCTTCCTCAGGGATATGTTCGAGTCTTACTGAACTTGTAGGTAAATCGAGCATTTCCTTGCCCACTTTACGCGGGGGTATGTTTTATAAAACAGAATCGGGAAAACAGTTGACAGATATCGTTTTAAGAATGGCATCTTGCAAAAGCTACGCTCTGTTCATCTGGTTTAACGATACGCCGATAACAGGGAACTTTCTTAAGTCTTTCGTCTGTGATCGAACCCAGGAAAGACTTCCAAGATTACAAGATTGGGGACGTTGTGAAAGCAAAATGTGGAAGTTATGGTGTGGTGGAAGCTGTTATCGGCATGATAGCTGGCAAGCTATCTAAATTCAACCATATTCAATTGCACGATTGTTTGTATATGTATCTGCTGTTACACTGACTCTTTGAATAAATAAATGTATCCACCTTGTCCAACATAAATCTTAATTTGAACCCCCACCAACTCGCAGAACATGGACGAATTTATCAGGTTTCGCAAAGCTCTATGATGTCATTAACGGGCAGTTAAATTAATTGCTCAACTGTTAAAATGTCCACATTTAATTGTTTTGTAATCTGTTATTGTTGCTTCTACAGATGAAAATGGGAAAGAAGGCACGAAGGGAGTGTTGAAGTCTGATGCAGGATTCCAGAAGCTGATTCTAGACCTACAGTTGTTCAGAAAATGAGAGAGGTAAGATAAATATTGATCATTCATCACTTAAAGTTTTGAAAAAGTAATTAACAATTTCATGAGTTTCCTTTATTTCCTTGACTATTGTACTTTATCGAGATTTTAACTTTTTTACACAAATTATTTTCTATCAAGGAAAACAACTTATTAATAGTCCGTATTTTTGACCCGACAATATGATTTATGTATAGTCAAAGAAAGTGTTGCGATATATAGTCTATCGTTGCAGCCCTCAGCTCCTCCCATTCAGCGACCACCGGTGTACATCGACTAATTTCTCTGATAAAACATACTAAAACACGCAGAGGTAACCTCAGTAAGGTTCAAAATCGTCCTACATTGTCTTTTATTTTTCATTTAGACACGAGAAAGGAAAAATCTCTTACATGCTAAGCCTTTGACCGCACACATACCTATGAAAACAAATGGGCGCCGCCATTTTTATTTGCCGTCATTTATAAGATGGTAGCGATTGGTTCACAGCCAGCGTTTCCTGCCAATCACAAGTAATCACTTCCTAGACTGTTTTCTGGTCAAGTACGAGAGCCGTGTCTCTCAAATATTATTTTCTGTCACCTTTTAAACATCTCAGTGAACGAAATGGATTTTCAGACGCTTTTGTCCTTTTGTTGTATGTATGCAAGGTGTGTATTTGACGATGTTGGGTAGACTACAGCAGATTACAGCACTCGCAAATACGGACTAGTGCACCTGTTTGTGTACTCGCCCGTACCTCGTCCAACTCGCATTTGCGAGCGGGCGAGCGCCCATTTCGTTCCCTGTAGTGTGCGAACTCTGTAGTAGAGCGTTACAGTGTTCGCACGCTGTAGTAGAGTGTGCGACAGAAAGATAGTGACACAATTACAGAGATCATGGTATTAAAGAAACTAACCTGCCAATAACGGCAAAAATACACTACTACAAAACCGAATCTACCGATCATAGTCATTATCGACAGCGCAGGCTAATTATATAACTAGTGGTATATCGAAAATATAGAATGGTGTTGTTCCACTCCCACACCGTAAGTTAGGCGATAAATAGAGGATCTTAATGAGTACTCATTATTGAATTTATTAAACAAGTTGGCAAAATGATATAATGCAAGGCTCTTGCCGAGCACGAGTTTAATAAATTCAATGATGAATGAGAATGAATGTTAGATTCTATTTATCACATAACTCGCATATTAATTGAATTTAATTGGGTTTTAATGCACACCAACACATAAAAGGTTATATGACGTCTAACAGGCATGAACATGGCAGGCTCATCCTCCATGTACATTGTGTGTGATGTAGATCTATATTAAATATCTTCAGTAAGATATCCAAAAGTATTTTCATCGTTTTCACTTTTAATAAGGAAATAACATGGAATTTAAACCCATGGAAGCTCACAGGACATCTGACTGGAATAGCTAAATTTTTCACCAATCACGTTCGGACCTGTGACTTAAGCAATGACTGAAATTTACTTTGTAAAAATCATCGTTGATATTTCTAGCCTAAGTCTTGTATATAAGATAATATATTCATACCTCCCTTGCCATTTTAAAGGTGCAGATGCTGTCATTGACTGGTGGTGTAAATGTCAAAGACAATGTGAAGAAAATCATGGAGAAGTATGTATTACACCATTTAATTAAGAATTACCTCCCTGTGGTAAAAGAAAAACTTGAGACTTTTAATTTGATTTGATGGCGAATAACACTTGCCAATTAGAATGCCATCACATACAAGTGATGTAACGTCAGAACCATAATCTATCAGGTGTTTTATCCTGGCAGTCACGTTAGAAAAATATAACGTTAACTGCTTTTGTTATCCGTTTATGAATTAATTGAATTCACTATTAATTGAGCCGTGTGTTTCATAATAACATGTTAAAGTTTACAAATTTATATTGAAATACCAGAAACTTGTTCCATTTAATACTATTTCACATTACATGAATACCAGTGCCTGATCCCTTGACTTTATCATTTACCTGATGTGATTGGTGAGCCCCAGCTAGTTAAATAAGGCTACCAATTGCCTACCTGCCTGTTGCCTGCATTAAGAATAGGAATTGGGGAGTAATAGTGATGTTCAAGACTAGATGAAACTGGCTGACCCTTCAATAGGGGTGACTCTATAATAAACAAAAGTTTTACGTTTAATGCTAGTGATAGCGTGTTGCAGTATAAATTGGGAAAATAATACATCTTGTGAAAGACCTTTATTTCTTCTGTATTTTCACAGGTTGATGAGCAATGACCTTATGTCGAAGTTTAACATGAAGGGTGGGAAACAAAAACTTTCCTTCAAATCCTCTGCTGTTTACAGACTTGTTCAAGGTAGGTTTTAATTGTGTCTGATGTTCTCGGCCAAAGGGAGCGCCTATAGTAATTGTGTCCTTATTCGGTGTTTAATTTACAATTTTTCTAAGTAGTCATTTGCCACAATTCTTAAATTTTAGTAAATTTTAGTGAGTCAAAGTATATAGATAAAGAACAAAAGTTCATAGTTTAGTATTAATATTTGACTCCTGACGACACTGACATCTACCGCTCGATATATTTTAAAATTATTTGGCATCAGTATTGCATTTAATGTTCAAATTTCTGTTCATTAATGTTTTACAAAGACCTGGTATTGTTTTTAATGTATGCATAAAGCAATAAGGTAGAAACTTTGTTTTAACAAAGCTACACGTTATCAAACCAAACTAACATGTTATGCCAGAATTTGATTCGTCTGTTCACCGTATAATGTATACATAATTATTTATAATTTATTTCCATATCACCAACGTCAATTTTAATCTATTCGTTTAGCCAGTGCAATGAAGACAACTTCAGGGACGACAGAGCACGAAATAGTAAATGCCATATCATCATGTTTAAAATATGCACCAGATAGACGGGGAGGAGCCGGCAGAAAAAAATTGAGTTTTTATTAATACAATTGGACAATCCGTGTTATTGGAGATTTTGACTGGACTATTTTTACAAGTATTTGATGGTTTATGCGAATTAAAAATTTCTACCTGAAACTTCTGAATGATGTGTCAGTTGATGAAATAATTTAAAGAGAATTTTTCGCTCAATATTCTGGTTAACCTGCAATACATTTTCCCATTTTTATTTAGATTTCGGTTCTATGATGTATTTGTTTCTATTGAGTATATATATCTTGTTTACATTACATGATTTCTTCACTTTAGTTACAAGTGCGTTATTGTGTTCAATATTAATCATTTCAGGTTTAAGTTTATCTTTATATTCTGACTGTATACATGATATTCGATTGTGATATTTCATACAATCACGAGTTCATGATTATTGATAACATAATTTTAAATCTGTTGAATTTGCATTAATGTAAGAAAGTTGTGAGAACAATAAAATCATAAATTTATATGTTCAAAGAAAGTGATAACTTTTTCGTACCATTCGTTGCAAAATATTAACCATTTTAACATTCATATTCCATATTATTTCCTTTCCAATACTTGTATTCTTTCAATAAATTTTGAATTGACATGACACCATGATGTCAACACATAAAGGAATGTACCTTAATTTGCAGTTTGTTCAACATCAGATTTATTAATGTTACATGTACTTTTAAATACATAGGGAATATTATGTTAGTCAAGTCGTATCATGGTCGGTATCGCTTCGAGTGTCTTGTGTCAAGTTGATATCTTGCATGATTTTCAGATGTCAACTTTATACAAGGCATGAGAAGTGATACCGACCACGATAACACTCGAATAATAAAATTTTCCTTTTATTATATACCTGTTCATTTCCTTTAAGGTGGAAATTAACATATATACAAACTTCAAATATTTAACGTTCAAGTTTAATGAAAAAGAACAACAAAGTAGTCCATCGTAGTAAACTTTTATCAATGGTGGAGGAATATACTACATGTGCTTGTGCACTCCGTATCACCTCTGTGTGGGATATGGAGTTTCAATCCGTCAAGTCGTATTTAAATCTGAAATAACAGCCTTATTTTCGGCAGAAATTTATAGGTATATATAATAAAAGATTGTGTAAACAGATCTTCCATTTACTATGTAATTAACCATGTTGTACATTAGGGCTGTAACAATTCAATAAATATTGCACGTGTCTGAATTTTCTGGAAAAACAGAAGAAACTTTAATCGCAGTAATTTGTTTAACTAGCAATTATTAAACAAAATGAAACAGGGCCCTCATTTGGTCATTTTTGCCGCCGTTATAGGGCTGCAGTCCCCCACCTGAAAAGTATCTTTTTTTTCCCCCAAAAATTGATATTTTTCCCCCTCAGAAATTCGTAAAAAAAAAATAAAAAATAAAAAAAATAAAAAAAAAAAAATCCGATTTTCAAGACGATATGCTCACGATGTCGTGTTTACCAGTTTGAAAAAGACGTTTTGATTATTATTAGACTGGTTTTAGACTGTTTATCGTGCACAGGACGTTTTTTATTTGTTGTAAAAATTCCCCCCAGTTACAAAAATTCCCCCTTCTGAGGGCTGCGGGCCCCTACCCCCAAAGTAGCGTGAGGGCCCTGTGAAATATCTAATAGTTATTTACAAAGTAGTTATCTATATATATTTTTAAAATTGAATTGTGGATAATTATTTCAATGCATATTGAATTGTGGATAATTATTTCAATGCAGATTGAATTGTGGATAATAATTTCAATGCATATTGAACTGTGGATAATTATTTCAATGCATTATGAATTGTGGATAATTATTTCAATGCATACTGAATTGTGGATAATTTCAATGCATATTGAATTGTGGATAATTATTTCAATGCATATTGAATTGTGGATAATTCAATGCATATTGAATTGTGGATAATTATTTCAATGCAGATTGAATTGTGGATAATAATTTCAATGCATATTGAATTGTGGATAATTATTTCAATGCAGATTGAATTGTGGATAATAATTTCAATGCATATTGAATTGTGGATAATTATTTCAATGCATATTGAATTGTGAGACAAACATATTGTTGCAGCCCTATGAAGTATACTGCAAAGTTACAGTACAGACTACTATACACTTAAAGCCATTTCTAACCCGACACCTACATATTACCTTCTAATTTGGTCATTTGTTGACGGACTTCGCTAAAATTTAGAACGTAAATAACTGAATACATAAGACATACTTTTGTGAAATTTCATTACAATCGATAGACATTAAGATATAAAAAATAACAAAAAACAAAAATCACTGCGAAATCAAAAGTCACAAAAACTGGTATCTCGCGAAAATCTAACCCGCTATTTTGAATTCCGATTTCTAGGGTGTAATTAAATTAATTAGCTTAAATCTTTACATAGAGATGTTTGGCAGTTCCAAATGTACAAACATTTGGAAATCAATCAACCATGACCATCCGATGGTGCGTGTCAAGATGTCATCATTTTGCACGAGAAAATGGTGGTAAGCTTTGATTTTTTTAATTAAGCTATTCTAAATTTCAATTCACCTAAAACATTCATAAACATTATTAATTTAATAAATTTGTTATGGCTAGGATGAATTTACAAGAGCGGGGTCGTGCAATCGGCATGTTACAAGCCGGGAACTCACTCAGACACGTAAGTTAAAAGGATTTATTTAGATATTTAGATTTTTTTAAAGCTAAACAAAAATGAATCTTTTTACGATAAATCACAAAATAAATGAGATTTTGATATCGAGTTATTTTCTTCTTTCGGGTTGCCCGAATCTTCGGCAGACATGTGTCCACCATAGTAAGCCTTCGTCAGAAATTTCAGCGTACAGGCAGAGTGGATGATGAACACAGGCAGCCTCGCAGAAGGGTGACAACGCCTGCACAGGACGCGCAAATAGTTAATGATCATCTTCGAGACCGTTTCAAGACCGCGACAAGCACTGCAAGAGTGACCATAGGGACGCATGCTAGATCCGTTAGTAATCACACAGTTGCCAGGCGTCTCCGAGAACAGGGAATCAGAGCTCGTCGTCCATTCAGGGGACTTATTCTGACGCCTCGTCACCGACAACTGCGGGAGCGATGGGCCCGTCGGCACCAACGTATGACACGAGCTGAGTGGTCAAACGTTCTGTTCACGGATGAGAGTCGGTTTAACTTGAACCACAACGACGGAAGGATGCGAGTCTACAGAAGACGAGGCGAAAGGTTGAATGATGAATGTGTGTTTCAACGAGACCATTTTGGCGGGGGTTCGGTGATGGTATGGGCCGGCGTGTCTCTACACACTAAAACCGACTTAATAATAGTTCATGGGAACCTTAATGCAATAAGGTACCAACAGAATATCTTGATCCCTGTCGCAATTCCACACCTACGAGCCGCTGGACGTGGCATGCAACTGCTTCAAGACGGAGCACCAGCCCATACCGCTCGTACGACACAACAACTTCTGCAACAAATAACATGCGACAGTTGCCTTTCCCACCTAAGTCACCGGATCTCAATATTATTGAGCACCTGTGGGACGAACTTGACAGACGAGTTCGGAGTCGACCGGTGGCCCCTCGTAATCTCCGTGAACTTCAACAAGCCCTTACGCAGGAATGGCGCAATATTCCTCAAAGGTTCATCCATAATTATGTACTGTCAATGAGACAGAGATGTCTTCAAGTTGTGAGAGCCAGGGGAGGACATACTAGGTATTAATTACTCGATACGTAAAAGTTGTGCTGTGATAAACTGACTTTTCAGATTGTTAGAATTTTGTGACTTTTTATTTCGTAGTGATTTTTGTTTTTTGTTATTTTTTATATCTTTATGTCCAATGATTGTGATTAAATTACATAGAAGTATGTCTTATGTATTCAGTTATTTACATTCCGAATTTGAGCGAAATCCGTTAAAAAATGACCAAATTAGAAGGTAATATGTAAGTGTCGGGTTAGATGTGGCTTTAAGTGTATACTGTTATTCTGGTTGAATATAAATAACAAAACATTGTATTTATGTATATTTTATAATATTAATACGTTGTATGTTCAGGTAGTTAAACAATAGTTTACAATACATATTGCAATACGTATTGAATTGTGGACCAAGTATTGCAGTACGTATTGAATTGTGGACCAAGTATTGCAGTACGTATTGAATTGTAAGACCGGCGTATTGTTATAGCCCTACTGTACATTTATATCTTTGCTAAGTTGGTTCATACTTTTTATATTTGTATATTTTAAATTGTATAAGCCACCCTAAGGTTCTCAAAATAGTATTTTTACGTATTTGTATGCACATATACAATTACTCGGGGATAAATAATGACTATAAACATCTTCACTGACGCCTTGATTCAGTAAATTTATATAGGCAGTGTAATCAAGGAAATAAAGTACTTGATTATTGATTTTAATTTTAAACAAACGAATTACTTAGAGGCTGTTAAAAAAATACAAATGGAGTATTATACATTGTGACTGCAGTATGCACTTTAACTTTCTGTATGTCAGTAGAGGTGTCAGCAAAACTGTTTTAGTCATTATTAATCCCCGAGTAATTGTATATGTATATGAAAAAATATGTTTGGGAACCTTATCAAGTTATGGCCGGAGCCTTTAAGACAAATACTATAAAAAGATATAAGCCGTGCTCCAGGAAAATCTGGCTTAATGACATGGCAACCAGTGTAGACTCGTAAGGCGCAGACTGATCAGAGTCTATACTGTTCGATAAAAGATTCTCAATACTATGACAGACTGAATACCGAACAGTGTAGACTGATCAGACTGCACGTTATGCGCAGGTTGGTTGGGTCTACACTGGTTATGTCATGGAGCACGGCTCATACATATTCTAAAATATGATTATTTTCCTTTAAAGAAACTTCTGTTTTGAGCAGACTTCTAAATTTTGAAACATACATTGTTGGCTTATAAAGATGCATTACCACCCACTATTTTATACTTTTTACAATTGCTTTATATTTATGAATTGATTAGTATGGAAATAAAATTATTTTGTATCACATACAATTTTAGTATTTAATGCACCCATGCTGAAAGGACTTAAATTAAGATGTTCACTGTAAATCTTAATACATGTGCTGATGTGTTTGGGGAACAATTTAAAAAATACGCTAATTAACATGACATTTTTTTCTATATATGCCGAGTCTGTTTTTGGAGCTTTTCACATCTGCACATGCATTATGGTGTATATTGAACATTGCTGAATTTAGATTTAAAGAGGCCTAATTCACGTTGGTAAATGGTTGGATTCACGTTGGTAAATGGTTGGATTCACGTTGGGAAATGGTTGGATTCACGTTGGGAAATGGTTGGATTTACATTGGAAAATGGTCAGACCCCGACGTTGGTTAGACGTCGTGGTCTGACGTCTAAAAAACTTTCAAATCCAACCACAATCCAACGTTGATCCAACGTCGGGGTCCGACGTCTAAACAACGTCTAGCCAACGTCTTTTGTTTACTGGGATGTAAACAATACATTGTCACCTGTTTTCGCGCATTGAAACCAAGCCATTTCTTTCGAGTTGTAAGCGTGGCCACACGAAACAGAACGATAACTATGTCATCCGTTTTTTCCATCATGGGTACATGCTTGGTTGCTTTCTTGATTGATTGATTGCTTGATTGATTGAAGGGTTTCACGATGCACCAACATATAAAAAGGTCATAAAAATTAACCTGCATACATGTATGCTTAAAATTGTGTTTTCTTACAACATTCATCATTGGAACATGTCCCCAACTGTGACAAATAATAGAGGCAGTGGTGATAATAGAGGCAACATATTAAAATCAAGTTTTAACCATGTTCATGTAACCATCTAACTGTTAGAAACTGTCAAAGAATTAATATCATTCAACTTGGTTTAATATATATACATATATATTAATGGTAAGAAAATTATACAAATATGTAATCGGAAATTGTATTAAATTCTGCTAAAATGGCTAAAAAAGCTTAGCCAAAAATGGCTAAACAAAAATCCCATTGGCTAAAGAAAATTGAGGTGGTTTAGCCAAAATGGCTAAACATTTTTTGGTCCAATGAAGAGCCCAGTATGCGTTACTAGGCAATATACTGAGACTTCCTACTTCATGAAAATTGGATAAAAAATGTAGGAGACATTCAGCAGAAAAGCTTTACAAAACTTCGAAGTCTCATGACACTGCCAAAAAGCATTCAACTGGAACATCTTGACAATATACGCTACTAGACTCCTATAAAGTTTAATGAAAATGTAGTAGCAGAGCAAACAAGGAAGTGGGACGGACTGACATACGGACATGGGGCCATTCATAAAAAATTGTTGGTTTGCTGTTTCCCGACCGACTCACGGAAAATGTTTTTTTTTTTAACCATTTCTAACCAGATCTTTTTTTTCCGTATTTTTCGTCGATACCAATCCGTATTTCTGATGCAAGAAGTATTCGTCATTTATTTAGTATTAACCCTAAGGTGCTTGTTACATAGTAGAATATACTAGTGGTAAAGCGTTTCGATAACGTACAAGCGGTAAAGCGTTTCTGCAACGCATAAACAACATGGCGTCGTCCTCGGGCATTTTTTACAAAACTACAACCAATTAGTCGAGTTTCGGTCACCACAGGACCGATTGGGGAGCCATATTTCCCAGTTAACATACCTGACGTTTTAAAACTTCTCCAATATATAAACAAATCAGCATTGAGTATTTTAATTAATCATGTTAGATTGCGCTTTTAAAATAGTGTTTTAGCAAGTTGTCAGAACAATATTATATCGGTATATTCTTGGTACTTATTAATTTTATAAAGTCAGGTTGTTCTAGTCATGCTGATCTAGTCATTGTTTTCTTTTTTTTTTCTTGTTTAAAAGTCAGTTTATCAGCATTAACAGTTAATGTTTAATATAGCCATGTGATTTACATGACATTAGATATTAAACAATCAACCTGAAAAAAAAGTGGAAAAAAAAGTGAGTATGTAATTTAAATTAGTTAAAACAGATACTAAGCACTTGCAAAGCTCCCTCTCATTCTAAAATAAGGCTTGGGACTCACAACATAATTGCTATCTAACAGAACAAGCCATATAAAGTGCCGGCATGCTGGGTTAAGCTTACATGTTACTATTAAAGCGATATTCATATTAACTAAATAATCCATGTTGAACAGTATATAGCAGGTGAATTTATTAAATAATATAGTAGATCTGAAAGGCTTCACTATAACTTGAGTAATTGCTAATTTAATAAATGTCTTGATATGTCTTCTGACATATTGCAAGACGCTCAAACTAGCAATGCTACCATAATAAAATATTTAGAGCAAGATATCGATACTTCTAAAAACGAACTGAATATTGCCAAACAAGAGATAGATTGCTTACGTGAGGAACTGAAAATTACTGAGAAATTAAAATCTGAAAATCAGGAACTTCAATCAAATGATTACAGTTTGGAAAGGAGTGTTTCTGAATTAAGAAGAAATCTTCAGATTAGCAATGAAAATAATGCAACATTAACTAATGAATTGGGGGAAAAACTTCAGGCCAATCAACAGGTATGCTCCTTACGCCAGGAACTGAACATTACTGAGAAATTAAAATCTGAAAATCAGGAACTTCAATCAAATGTTTACAGTTTGGGAAGGAATGTTTCTGAATTAAGAAGAAATCTTCAGATTAGCAATGAAAAGAATGCTACATTAACTAATGAATTGGGGGAAAAACTTCAGGCCAATCAAGAGAGATGCTCCTTGGGCCAGGAACTGAACATTACTGAGAAATTAAAATCTGAAAATCAGGAACTTCAATCAAATGTTTACAGTCTGGGAAGGAGTGTTTCTGAATGAAGAAGAAATCTTCAGATTAGCAATAAAAAGAATGCTACATTAACTAATGAAAACAATGAATTGGGGGAAAAACTTCAGACTCAGATAGATATTGCATGTACACTGAGGACGAAATTAGACAAAACTGGCAGCAAAAATTACACACTTTTGAATAAATTGAACCATGTGAAAACTGAGCTGTCCGACCGATGACATCAATAAAGAATTGAAAAAATAAATGTTCATTTAAAAAGGCGTGCAACTGGTGCACCCGTGAATGCATCTGAGAGGATCAAAACACCAAAGACATCTCAAGCTTCCAAGATGATGGCAGTACCTGAACAGGCTGGATCAAGTAAACCGCTGCAAACTGAGCAGTATATTAATATTTCTGACGAAGAACTTTCTGACGAAGAACCGAAATGACTGAGGTAAGAAGTTCCGCTTACGTTTTAGTACTTTGTAAGCCTTGTTCATGTATTTAAAGTAAGTAAATGGAAATGGCCGAAATACGGCATTGATTTTGCGTTAGAGTAAACAGGCTGAGGACAAAACCTATGACACTTTTTTTCGCGGCAAAAATTATATAGAACACAATCATGATACATAATATTTTTATTTGCAATTCAATAACATGGAATAACAATTACCAGGATAAAATGTCCGTCAAACATTTCAAGGTTTTAAAATTACAAATTAAGATTATATATCCACATACAACAAGCTAATCATTAATCATATATATATATAATCACAGCTTCTACGAGGAATGTTCAAAATATGGATAATACTGATATGCTATAAAATACTGAATCTCAATTTGATCAATGGGGGTATACACATTCAGGGGCAAAGCTGTGCCTTTAAGGATGTGTAGGCACTTTGATAGGGGTCTAAAGGAATGATCCCACGCGGAAAAGTTGAATGAAAAAAAAAAAGATAGCAAAATGATGTCGCCATGAAAAAAAATGCAAGAATGTGATGACTCGAAGGTGTGGTGAACAAACAAACCCATTTGTCACTTTTTTTATTTGACAAGTTTGATGTATGAAAGTGGTAATTTCCCGTCTACAAAAGATTTTTTAATCGAAATATCGCCATGAATAAACGCAAGAATGCGATGACTCTGCATGCGGTGAACAAACAACCCCATTTATCACTTTCTTATCTGATTGGGTAATTTCCCGTCTTTAAAAGATTTTTGAACCGCAAGAATGCAATGACTCGGCATGTATTGAACAAACAAACCCATTTGTCATTTGTCACTTTTTTTATCTGATTAGTTTGACGTATGCAATGGGTAATTTCCCATCTTCAAGAGATTTTTGAGTCGTAATGTCGTCATGAAAACTGCAAGAATGCGATGACTCGGCATGTATTGAAAAACAAACCCATTTGTCACTTTTTATCTGATTTAAGTTTAGACGTATGAAATGGGTAATTTCCCCGTCTTCAAAAGATTTTTGAATCGAAATGTCACCATGAAAAAACGCAAGAATGCGCTGACTCTGCATGCGGTGAACAAACAACCCCATTTATCACTTTCTTATCTGATTAGTTTGACGTACGAAATGGGCAACTTCCCGTCTTCAAAAGACTTTTGAGCCGTAATGTTGCCATATAAAATCATAAGAATGCGATTAATGTCTAAAGTGTACGCAATAAACCCATTCATATTTTTCATCTGATTAGATTGACACACGCCCTTAAACAACCACGAAGGCGGTGGGATGAGAAGTACTCGGCACCTATTCCATATCTAAATACGAGTTTCATTCCTCTCCCATCAAAGCTTATTTAAGAAATATATAAGCGTCATGGAACCTTCATACGACAGTCAGGGATTTTTAACATGAGTACGAGGGAGGATCAGATATTACAAGGACGCGTCTTTAACAAAGTGGAATAATCAAATATACTTACCCATAAACGACAACTCCAATTGTTGGGACAATGGAGCATTTGATAAAAGCACAACAAAGACTATTTCTGTGAAATAGACAGATGCTGTAAAACTGCGAGATTGTCTGAATGAGTTTTTGCAGTACGCCGCGCAAATTGAGGCAGAACAGGTAAATATGGGGAATCCTTGCTTTGCCCGTCCTCTCTTTATCATCTCTGAGTGTGTGAGGAGGGGGGGGGGGGGGGGGGGGGGGGGGGGTGAGATCCCCGCTTTTGCCCTTCCTCACAATGCCATGTGTATTGTCACACGGTGCCATGGGTAAAGGTTCACGTGGAAAATGTTGCATGGAAAAGTGTCACGCGTTAGGATGTTATGTGTCAGACCTGTCGTGATTTCGTGTCACTAGTGAATATGATCATGCTTCAATGAGGACCTTTTTCTATTGATTGCGCGGTCATTTAGAGGGAAGCATGGATAAAGAGAAGATACTGGAACGGTATTATTTCAACGCGAAGAATCCAGCCGCTTATGCGGGACCATGGTTGGAGCTATCCTCATGTGATGTCGTTTCATCAGGTCACAAATACATGTTTATGAATCACAGTCCGACCTGGTCGAGTCAAACCCAAAAACCTGCTTCGTAATGTTTATTTCAAAATGTTAAATAAGTCTTGACACCACATTTTATTATTAGTTTACGGGTGGGTGATCTAAGATTTATTATGGGCTTGTAATGATTTTTTAAATTTTACTATTTATTTATTCTTTTCATTGAAAAAGTACACAATTTTTATTTGTACCCACGTAGCTTTACTATATACTCGTATTATTGTTACACTCCAATTAGGAGGGGTGTTAAGGGTGTGACTAGATGATATGAATGATAAAGTACACACCTACTTTCTGATCTAAGCACACAAAGGTCTGATGAAATCGTTACGTGGGTTCAAGACGCTATAAAACTAAAACCCTTTCTGCAGCGAGCATGTTGAGACTCGTTTAAAAGCTCTGACATAAGTTGTAGCACGCTTTTTAATCGTGAAATCATGGTCGACTAATTTATGAACAAATTTCTTGAAATGTCAGAAGACATATTGCAAGACGCTCAAACTAGCAATGCTCCATAATAAAATATTTAGAGCAAGATATCGATACTTCTAAAAACAAACTGAATATTGCCAATCAAGAGATTGAACTGAAAATTACTGAGAAATTAAAGTCTGAAAATCAGGAACTTCAATCAAATGTTTAAAGTTTGGGAAGGAGTGTTTCTGAATTAAGAAGAAATCTTCAGATTAGCAATGAAAAGAATGGTACATTAACTAATGAATTGGTGGAAAAACTTCAGGCCAATCAAGAGAGATGCTCCTTACGCCAGGAACTGAACATTACTGAGAAATTAAAATCTGAAAATCAGGAACTTCAATCAAATGTTTACAGTTTGGGAAGGAATGTTTCTGAATTAAGAAGAAATCTTCAGATTAGCAATGAAAAGAATGCTACATTAACTAATGAAATGGGGGAAAAACTTCAGGCCAATCAAGAGAGATGCTCCTTGGGCCAGGAACTGAACATTACTGAGAAATTAAAATCTGAAAATCAGGAACTTCAATCAAATGTTTACAGTCTGGGAAGGAGTGTTTCTGAATGAAGAAGAAATCTTCAGATTAGCAATAAAAAGAATGCTACATTAACTAATGAAAACAATGAATTGGGGGAATAACTTCAGACTCAGATAGATATTGCATGTACACTGAGGACGAAATTAGAAGAAACTGGCAGTGAAAATTACACACTTTTGAATAAACTGAACCACGCGAAAACTGAGCTGTCCGTCACCGATGACATCAATAAAGAATTGAAAAAAATAAATGTTCATTTAAAAAGGCGTGCAACTGGTGCACCTGTGAATGCATCGGAGAGGATCAAAACACCAAGGACATCTCAAGCTTTCGGGATGATGGTAGTACCTGAACAGGCTGGATCAAGTAAACCGCTGCAAACTGAGCAGCAGGGTTCGACACTAACGCTAGTCCGCTAGTCCTGTGCCCACCTGTTTTCAGAAGGACTACCTAAACGTGAAAGTTGGCTAGTCCGTCGGACTAGTAATTTTTCGAGCATTATGGCCATAAAATACACATTCCTAATATAGGGCCGGGGTCACTCGATTAGTAAAACTTTGCTATGATTTGGCCGACTTTGTTTTTCTATCCATGTGGGGCGAACGTAATCTTCGGGTCATTTTCAGCAATTTCAAATGTGATTAACCGCATAATTAACAAAACCCTCTAAAATACACAATCAGCGCGTGTTTCACAAGTACCTTATTTAATCCCATTATCATTAAATAACAACCCGACTCTTATCTAATCAGGGCAATAGCCTAATTATCGATCATTATCGGTTTGCCTGAGGCAAGATGTAAATATAACCGCCATGTTTGCTCGTTAGTCGATCACGTGATTAGATCATGTGCGCATTCTATTCAAGTAAACCAATCAAAGCCGTTGTATTTTTCCGTTTGGTGAATAATTAAAAAACGTACTACAAACTACTGCGCACCGGCGGGGTTATGATTCGATAAGATAATTTGAAACTGATTTCTCCTGCGATAAATAAATTAAAAAGGCGGTTATAATTATATGATTGACATCGGCACAGTTGTAAAGAATCTTTGCGGCGGGCATCAATAAGCAAAAGCGCAAACTTCTATTGCGTGTTTTACTGACGGCTATTAAATTATGAAATAAAGAAATGTGTTTGGTATAAAGCGAGTTTGTGATTGCTTTATAGACGAGAGAAATCAATGGAAATGTATTGAATCCTACGATTAGTCATAGCCATCAATAACTTATCTATGTCTATGGATTAGGTAATGATTTTGTGTTTTGTTACTCAATGCGGGTATGACTGAAAAATAAGCTTTGGGTAATTGTCGAATAATTTGTATTGTTCAGTAAAAATGAAACGAAGACCAGAATAATATTGCATTCGGTTAACATGTCAAGTTGGTTAGGGTTGAAAATGCATCTAAATCTGATGAAAGCCTGCCTGGGGAGAAACCGAAAAAAATAATAAAGATTTACGATATCAGTTGGTATCTTCAAGACGAAAAGGGGTTTTGGCACTGTTCCCTTTGAAGTTTGTCTCCAGTTATACACCTGTTGTTTTTTTGTTGCTAAATACACCGTTTTTAGGAAGGACCATCTAGTTCTCTGGAGGACTACTAGTTTTTTAAAGTCACTAGTCCTCCGGACTACCCGTTTAAAAAAGTTAGTGTCGAACCCTGAGCAGTATATTAATATTTCTGACTTTTTTATCAGATAAGTTTGACGTATGTAATGGGTAATTTCCCATCTTCAAGATATTTTTGAGTCGTAATGTCGCCATGAAAAACTGCAAGAATGCGATGACCCGGCATGTGTTGAAAAACAAACCCATTTGTCACTTTTTTTTCTGATTAGTTTGACGTATGAAATGGGTAATTTCCCGTCTTCAAAAGATTTTTGAATCGTAATGTCGCCTTGAAAAAACGCAAGAATGCGATGATTCTGTATGCGGTGAACAAACAACCCCATTTATCACTTTCTTATCTGATTAGTTTGACGTACGAAATGGGCAACTTCCCGTCTTCACAAGACTTTTGAGCCGTAATGTTTCCATCTAAAATCATAAGAATGCGATTAATGTCTGAAGTGTACGTAATAAACCCATTCATATTTTTCATCTGATTAGATTGACATACGTCCTTAAACAATCACGAAGGCGGTTGGATGAGAAGTACTCGGCCCCTATTCCGTACATATATACGAGTTTCATTCCTCTCCCATCATAGCTTATTTAAGAAATATATTAAGGGTCATGGAACTTTCATACGACAGTCAGTGATTTTTAACCAAGAGTATGAGGGAGGTTCGGATATTACAAAGACGCGTCTTTAACAAAGTGGAATAATCAAATATACTTACATATAAACGACAACTCCAAGTGTTGGGACAATGGAGCATTTGACAAAAGCAAAACAAAGACTATTTCTGTGAAATGGACAGATGCTGTAAAACTGCGAGATTGTCTGAATGAGTTCGTGCAGTACGCCGCGCAAATTGAGGCAGAACAGGTAAATATGTTGTTGAATTTTCGATAGTAGTAAATGAGCTTTTTTTGATATACCAGTAGTATCTATACCTGTTTATTCTCCATTTGATGAAAAACCAGCGGAAGTACCCACAAAAACTTGGAATCCAGAGCAATGTAAAATCATAAACAGTCGAACGGGACAACGATTTCAACCCTATTAACTATGGATCCTATTGAACAAACAGTAAGAACTTTTATATTGAACAACAATTTTTAAAATTGAAAGAAAAACAGAAAAATAGGAGTTACTCGAGGAAAAATTCGATCTTTTAGATTCTGAATATATGAAAACGTTAATAAAAATGGTCTGTGAAAAAAGATATAGAGGATTTACAAAATAAAATAGACGAATCAGCGCTTATTCCGTATATTAATACGAGTTTCATTCCTCTCCCATCAAAGCTTATTTAAGAAATATATAAGCGTCATGGAACCTTTATACGACAGTCAGGGATTTTTAACCAAGAGTACGAGGGAGGTTCGGATATTACAAGGACGCGTCTTTAACAAAGTGGAATAATCAAATATACTTACACATAAACGACAACTCCAATTGTTGGGACAATGGAGCATTTGATAAAAGCAAAACAAAGACTATTTCTGTGAAATGGACAGATGCTGTAAAACTGCGAGATTGTCTGAATGAGTTTGTGCAGTATGCCGCGCAAATTGAGGCAGAACAGGTAAATATGTTGCTGAATTTTCGAAAGTAGTATTAAAATGAGCTTTTTTTGATATAACAGTAGTATCTATACCTGTTTATTCTCTGTTTGATGAAAAACCAGCAGAAGTACCCACCAAAATTTGGAATCCAGAGCAATGTGAAATCATAAACAGTCGAACGGGACAACGATTTCAACCCTATTAACTATGGATCCTATTGAACAAACAGTAAGAACTTTTGAACAACAATTTTTAAAATTGAAAGGAAAACGGAAAAATAGGAGTTACTCAAGGAAAAATTCGATCTTTTAGATTCTGAATAGATGGAAACGTTAATAAAAATGGTCTATGTGAAAAAAGATATAGAGGATTTACAAAATAAAATAGACGAATCGGCGCTTATTCCGTTTATATAAATACGAGTTTCATTCCCTCCCCATCAAAGCTTATTTAAGAAATATATAAGCGTCATGGAACCTTCATACGACAGTCAGGGATTTTTAACCAGATTACGAGGGAGGTTCGGATATTACAAGGACGCGTCTTTAACAAAGTGGAATAATCAAATATACTTACACATAAACGACAACTCCAACTGTTGGGACAATGGAGCATTTGATAAAAGCAAAACAAAGACTATTTCTGTGAAATGGACAGATGCTGTAAAACTGCGAGATTGTCTAAATGAGTTTGTGCAGTACGCCGCGAAAATTGAGGCAGAACAGGTAAATATGTTGCTGAATTTTCAAGGAAGTAAATGAGATTTTTTTGATATAACAGTATTATCTATACCTGTTTATTCTCCGTTTGATGAAAAACCAGTGGAAGTACCCACCAAAACTTGGAATCCAGAGCAATGTAAAATCATAAACAGTCGAACGGGTCAAACAGATAATAAGTACAGGAAGACTGTAAATTGTTGTGGGTTGATCAAGGTGTGGAATTTTATAACAAGGTGCTTATAAGCAATTCCTTGATGATAATAATATCAAAATGTATGACGCAATTAATTTCGGAAAAGCTGAAGTAATTGAACGATTTAACCGGACATTAAAAGAAAAGATGTGGAAATATTTTACAGCTAACAATACAAATACGTATTTAGACGTGCTTCAGGCGATGGTTGATAAGTATAATAATACAAAACATTGGAGTATTAAAATGACACCAATTGAGGCTAGTGATGAAAAGCATAAAGGAATGGTGTATTTCAACTTGTATGGAAAGATGAAAAGTACCAAGCCATCACCCAAGTTTAAAATTGAAGATAAAGTTAGAATTAGTAAATATAAAAGAATGTTCGAAAAAGGGTATACATGTACCCCAAATTGGACTGAAGAAATATTTGTTGTTGATGAAATACAATAAACAAATCCTGTGAGGTACAAAATAAAAGATTTAAACAATCAAAATATTGACGGAAGCTTCTATCAATTTGAAATGATAAAAGCTGATCAAGAAGTATTTAGAATTGAAAAATACGGCGTGATTATAAAAAGAAACGGGCATTAGTTCAGTGGAAAGGATATGATAATGATTTAAATAGTTGGGTGCCATTTAAGGACATTCAAAACATTAAAATTTAATTGTAAGAAACTTCGAGGGCCGAATGATATAACATTCGTACGTGTTTCCGGCAGGAACCTTCTAGAATATTTTAGAACAATTGGTATTTCTAGGATTGGTAAAGCTAGGATTTATTGCACAACAGCCAGAAACTATAGGCATTTCTCACACGGCTTCCAAGCACTCAAGACGTGTTTTTGTTTTGGATATTAAAGTATTTAACAAATATATTGATAAAATGTAAGTAATATGTTTTTACATTACCAGTTATTTAAAGCATGTGTTTGAAAACTGTTTATTAATCTTTTAGTCAGGCCACACTTGGTCTTAATCAACTGGCGGTATCGACCCGATCTTCAATACACTAGCTGCCGTTATCGAAAGAAGCGTATTTAATGTATCATAGATTGAATAAACGATTAAGCGCTAATCAATACCTTAATGTAATTTTACCTTAGAGCATGTACTTCAGTGCACAATATCTATATTAGGTTTAAATCTTGAAGTGCTTGAAATGTGTGTTTTTGTTTAAATAAATAGCATTTCCAAGTATTCACTATTCCGTCTTATTATACTAGAAGCGATTGGCGTAATAATATCAACAATTGATACTATGCAAAGACAAATTGCTTATACTATTCTTATAATTAATATTAATTAAGTATTAAACTTTATATTTTCAGGAACAGTACGATGCTCTCGGGATTTTGTGCTGATATTATAGTTTTGACGGAACATTTGAAGACACACAACGATGATACATGCTCAAAATGGTTACAAACTTTTAACGAGCAGTACCGCGACAAAGTAACAAAACTTGCTGTCAAGCGCCCGGCTTTGTACCAAACCAGAAGCGAGACAAGGCTCACCATAAAGGACGCAATTATTGAATCATACGGCAAAGGACAAGCAAATGAGGAGTTTACTTTGGATATGTCAACACAAGAATCGTACATAAAAAGCATGCAACAACTAGATAAATTAAAAGAAAGACATCAAAATCAAATTGTGTATTGTATTTATTATAATGGAAAAATCATTAAACAATTAAAGACTTTGGCTCCGAATGGATGTGAACTAGGGGCATATCTGCACGCCAATGGAATAAAATATTCTGATTCATATTGTCGTCAGTAAGTTTTGGTGCATGACATGATAGAAACACACTCAAAATTGTTAAAATGTTGTTTAAAAGTCGGAATGCTCATACAACAAAGAAAATGAATTGATCAAGCTTGTGTCGAACTTGGATGGTAAAAATGCATGCAAACCACTTGTCAAACATAGTCCATTTTGTACCATGTGGCCGTTTATTTTCAGAATGTTCGGGTTTTCATGTTCTATTTTTAAACGTTTATTATTAGAAATGTCAACTTCCACGTTATTGTCAGACTAACATTGGCGTTTGCTACTGGGTAACTCAAGACAGCTTTGTAACTGCTTACTGTTAGTCCGTCGCGAGGGAACAAGAAACGCTGGTACCCCCAGTATCTATACTACTTCTGTCAGTAGAGCTTCAAGTGTAGTTTAAGTATTTGGTTGAAAATCTGTCTAAGTGCTTTATTTCTGTTCGTTATTTTTAAAATTTGCTGTATTAATAGTAGTGTGAAAGGGAGGAGAGTTATTACCAGAATTCTGTCGTTTTTTTGCTTTTTTCTGTTAATTGGCTCCATGCGCATGCGCAGTTATGTTTTTCTTCGCGCATGCATAGTAAATACTTGATTATTCTGTTTTTTGCTCCTTTCTGGTAATTGGATCCATGCGCATGTGCAGTTATGTTTTTCTTCACGCATGCGTAGTAAATACTTGAATTCTGCTTTTTTCTTGCTCCTTTGAGCTCCTTTGAGGTAATTAGCTCTATTGAAAGCGTTTAAATGATTGCGCCGAAAAAGTATGCATGCGCAGCTAAGCTTTTCTTCATGCGTGCGTAGCTGTTCATTATTAAAACAAAACATGCTTCCATTTGAATTAACGCAACATTATGGATCAAATCAATCTACAAACGTTCTTCAATACATTTTTTACAACATGTGATTCCAATAAGTTTCTATGCGATACGCTAATTGGGCTTTTGACTTCGAATAATGCCACATTATCTCAAGATAATGCCACATTATCTCAAGAACTTGCAACACCTAAGCAAGAAATGTTTAGTTTAAAAAATAATGCAGTGTTAAAAGACCAGCTGGCCCCGAATTCACCAACCATTCTTGAGAATATTCTTAGACTTTAGCTCAAGTATGCAAATTTCAATCACACATACTTCTATAAGTTTACAGAATAAACGTTCATAACAAGCTGCTATGTATAAATATGATGCATACTAATAAATAGCAACTTCTTACGATTGTTTATCTTTGAAGGTCATGGAAATATGTGTAAACAAATTTTCTGTACTTGAGCTCAAGTCTAAGAATAGTTTGAAGAATGGTTGGTGAATTCCAGGCCAGCAAAGTAAACACATTCAAAATCAACTTATACAAACAATTCAGGAATATATTTCTTAAAAAAAACACCTTAATGAAAATAGCATAACAATGAACGCCTTAAGTGGGTCACTGAAATTGTGAAAAGCTGAAATAAAACATAGAGACCAAATAATAACTTTTTTGAAAAGGAAAATACATGATCTAAAAAATGACCAGGATGAAGACTAATTGCGAAATGCTGAAATAAAACATGGAGACCAAAAAATAACTTCTTTGAAAAGGAAAATACATGATCTAAAAAATGACAAGGATGAAGTCTATGAGGTGGAAGAGATGATAGAAGAAAATGAGGTGAAGGAGGAGGAAGAAGGAGGAGGAAGGGACCCCAAAGAAAGGGACCACAAAGGAAAATGAGATGCAGAAGGAGGAAGAGAAAGGCGCTATAGAATGAAATACGACTGAGGGAAATGAATAGGAAGTAAAAAATTTCAGTCTCCAGGATGTGTACCATTTCTTTTGAAATATATATTAAGAGTATCATTTTCCCATTACGTTTGATTGCTGATAATATCACACACCTGTATTTAAAATGAAAATATGATTTGTGTCACCATGATGTTGAACTTTTGTTTGTTTGTATGGTGTTTTACGTCATTTTAACACATGTAAGGTTATATATGACAGTCGATTTTTGTGGTGGAGGCAGACCACCCACTTTTCCTGGGTAGAACCAGTACTGTACTCCTCCCGCCATCCGTAAGAATCGACACTTCCTCACTTACAAGTCAAGCTCCCAGTCAAGCTCCCAGTGGGATTCGAACCCGCACCCAATCTTAAAAACGGACATGCGCAGACCACGAATAGTGAAAGTAAACGCGGCCATTGAAAGTAAATGCGGCATTTTATTGATTTTTTACAATGTAAACACGGTAGGCAAAATGAATTTCGGGCTTTGTGAAGCTAAACGGATAGCTATGGCAAGATTGTAAACAGATCCAGGAGCGTATATTGTCATTCTGTCTAACGATATCAGGTATGAAAACATAAAGTAAGCAATAAAAAAAATCTCGATTCATATTCGACGCATGGGTACCCTGAAATGCACAGTAGATAACACATTAGGAACTAGCCTAAAAATGTCACTGATTTTAGTGCAATGTCAAATTAATGAGGAAGAGTTTATCCGAGAGTAGAGAGACAGGTTCAATTAGACACCATTTCAAAGAATACATTCTTTATGGGAGAACAATACAATTACTTGTAAAGATATTTTTTACATGTGTGAAATGTTCACGAAAAACTATAATATTGTTCACATATAAATATCATAAGAATCATGATAACTTGTTTTCGTTATGTTCCGGCTGTATTGCCGAAGAACTAGTAATGAATAGGTATTCCTATATTGCGAACATGTCTCTCATATTGGAGTTTCAACTTGAGCAAAATAATAAAAGCATATTAGTTTTGTCAGCTTAAATAAATAATTTTTGATCACCATGCAATGCAGTCAGAGCTCTAACCTTAAACAGTTAATTATTGTAACCTGCATTCGTTATTTTGTAACCTGCTGCCGTTAATAAAATGTGTTGCCGTTTTCATAACCTAATATAGTTACTTATCATAATTTTAGCTTATTGATTTTGTAACTTTAAACAGTTATTACTTTATTTAATAACATAACAGAGGAACATGTACATGAACAGATAACATTGAATTTATTAAATGAGTTTAACAAGTGACTGGTGCATCGTATTACTTTCATAACCTAATATAGTTACTTACCGTATTTTAATTTGTATAGTACGCAGTTTTTTTTACCACTTTTTATACGGTTTCCGAAAGTGGGGTGCGTACAGTATAAGGAAACAATAAAAAAAAAAAAAATTCTGGGAAGAAAAACCTTGACGATGAACAGACATCGAGACAGAAAATTGTGAATACCGATAATACACAATTTAGCCATATGGTCTGATTTCCCTAAACAATTTATGAATGACTTTGTTAGAGTCTCTATTCATAACATAATCAATGCAATATGAAAGACATCTTCCATAAGCAGTACCAATCATTTGGTCGGACTTTGCCAAGCAGTTATGAAGGGAACTTTGATAAAAGTCTCCGATAATAACAGTACCAGCTATCTGGTCAGACATTGCTAAGCATTAATGCAGGACTTCTCTACTCTTCTAGAAATAGTTAATAAGAAGGTGCAGGGGACTTCGATCATCGTCTCCGATATTAACAGTACCAGCTATCTGGTCAGACTTTGCTAAACATTAATGCAGGATTTTTCTACTCTTCTAGAAATAGTTAATAAGAAGGGTATAGGTGATGAAAATGTTTTTTGTTATATATTGTATTGATATATTGATGTATTGCCATAAGATTTGTTGGATCGAGCCTTACCAAGCAATTCCCGATGTAGCATGATATGGCAAAGTCCATAGCTACAAAACGACTGCAGATGGTGTGTTCAATGGATGTAGAAAAAGAAGAAGTCTAATCGCAAAAAAAGCCAAGAATAAACATTTTGACAACTTACCACAGTGAACAAGCAGTAAATATTGCCTTATCAAAAGAGGACTCTGCTGGAGTCTTCATCATAACCATACCAGCGATATGGACCAACTTCCCAAAACAGTTTATGAAGGACTCTGCTTAAGTCTCGATCATAACCATTTGTTTATGAAGGACTCTGTTGGAGTCTTGATCCTAACTGTACCAGCAATATGGTCAGACTTCCCAAAGCAGTTTTTGAAGGACTTTGTTAGTCTCGAGCATAATAAACCATACCGGCATCTGGTCTTACTTCCCAAAGAATTTTATGAAGGATTTTGAAGATGACTTCGCTCAAGTTTCCACTACAAGCATCCAGTTAATGCCAGACTATGCTAAAATCTCAAATCATAACTTTATCAGCAATGGACAGATTTCCCCAAGAGTTTATGCAAAATTGTGCAAAGTCTGCAATCATAACAGTACCAGAAATCTGGTCTGACTCTGCCAAGCATTTTATGAAGAGGACTTTGCTTAGATGACTGTACCAGCAATATGGTCCAACTTTTCTACCCAATTATGCAGGAGACTTTGCCTAAGGATGATCATAGTACCAGCCATTTGGTCGGATTTTGCCAAGAGTTATGCAGGTGACTTTGCTAAACTCTCGGATGATCCCAGTACCAGCGATTTGCCAAGCAATTACAAAGGGGACTTTGCTAAGTAATCGCATGATCAAAGTACCAGCCATTTGGTCGGACTTTGCATGCAATTATGCAGGGGACTTTACTAAAGTGTTGGATGATCAAAGAACCAGCCATTTGGTCAGACTTTGCAATTATGCAGGGGACTTTACTAAAGTGTTGGATGATCAAAGAACCAGCCATTTGGTCAGACTTTGCAATTATGCAGGCGACTTTACTAAAGTGTTGGATGATCAAAGAACCAGCCATTTGGTCATACTTTGCAATTATGCAGGTGACTTTACTAAAGTGTTGGATGATCACAGTACCAGCCATTTGGTCAGACTTTGCAATTATGCAGGTGACTTTACTAAAGTGTTGGATGATCAAAGAACCAGCCATTTGGTCAGACTTTGCAATTATGCAGGTGACTTTACTAAAGTGTTGGATGATCACAGTACCAGCCATTTGGTCGGACTTTGCAATTATGCAGGCTAAAGTGTTGGGTGATCAAAGAACCAGCCATTTGGTCAGACTTTGCAATTATGCAGGTGACTTTACTAAAGTATTGGATGATCAAAGAACCAGCCATTTGGTTGGACTTGCATGCAGTTATGCAGGGGACTTTGCTTAAAGTAGCTATCCCCACAACAACAATAACGTTATGTAAACATATGTACAACATTTCTAAATCTACTGACGATGAAGTATATAAATATAACTTACATAATTTGAGATCCACACTCTATATAGACACAATATAAATGGCTTTAATCAGCCGAGCCAAACCCCAAAACTGGAGCGTTGAATTAATTACCAACTCATAATTCATTTTACATAATATATTCAATCATGGGTATTTTAAGAACCCATGAATGAACATCTCCTTTTAATTAGCACATATACACTATTATATGACCTGAACACATGGACAGACTTGACAAACGTTTTTTTAGTGCAATTGTTCCGTTATTTGCCGGGTTAGTTACTTTCTCAGATGATCAAAGTACCAGCTATCTGGTCCGACTTAGCCAAGCAGCCATGCTGGGGGCTTTGCTATTTATAACAGTACCTGCAATATGGTCAGACTTTGCCAAGCAGTTAGCCAGGGGACTTTGCTACAGGCTCCATTTATAACAGTACCTGCAATATGGTCAGACTTTGCCAAGCAGTTAGCCAGGGGACTTTGCTACAGGCTCCATTTATAACAGTACCTGCAATATGGTCAGACTTTGCCAAGCAGTTAGCCAGGGGACTTTGCTACAGTCTCCATTAATAACAGTACCTGCAATATGGTCAGACTTTGCCAAGCAGTTAGCCAGGGGACTTTGCTACAGTCTCCATTTATAACAGTACCTGCAATATGGTCAGACTTTGCCAAGCAGTTAGCCAGGGGACTTTGCTACAGTCTCCATTTATAACAGTACCTGCAATATGGTCAGACTTTGCCAAGCCATTAGCCAGGGGACTTTGCTAAAGACTCTATTTATAACAGTACCTGCAATATGGTCAGACTTTGCCAAGCAGTCATGCAGGGGACTTTTCTACTCTTCTGGAAATAGTTAATAAGAACAGTATTAATGACAAAAAAAGCCTTGCTGGTGCAGCTGCAAACAAAAACGTCTAGCTAGATGGGCCATTCAGAACCAAAGAAATGTTTTTGGTTATATATTGTACTGATTTGATCTATTTGTCTACTTATTGTGTCAAAATCAAAGCATATTTCTAGATATACACACTTCAGCACTGTCTCTAATTACTGAATGATGTATGTATATAGGAAAATGGGGGGATATAATTGTCAAGTACTTGTTGTTGTAGTGGGGTTTGAAACAGACTTACATTTGTCAGAGCTGTAAAATAGACGTTTACAGATAAGACAAACTAGTGGTTTTCAGAACATACACATTTACAGAGATATTTTGTTAAAATGTGGACGGTCATTCACAAACTGAACTGAAGTGTTCGATGTAGAAGACAAATGTGACAACATAGAGAAAATCATTGTCTACCAATAATGGTAAAAATAATATCACAAAACACATCATAAATACTGCACACATAACCTGACACACATGATATAATAAGAAAGACTATTTCTGTAAAATAGTTCAGATTTATTTCAGTAATAAATAAAACGCTATTAAATTTCGAACTTCTTTCGAGTAAATATTTCGGTTGTGTGATTCTTATGCACTCACCAACCGCATGCCATGTTAAGAGAATACAAAGTTAAAAGTTTTTTTATCACTCAAAAAGACGATTATTTAGATCGTTCAGACCGTTTTTGTTGACATGCCAAAGGCAAGAGTAAAACCAGCATCGAAGGCAGCAAAAGCTGCAGGTCCGAGTCAGCGGACGACTCGCGGCAGACCTCTAAATAGAGATTCGGAGCAGGGCCCTAGACCCCGAGCGGGTAACCCTCGCACAGGAGGAAGGTGTCAATAGAGGTGAGTTAGCGGATTCCCCGGTGTTGAATGTTTGAGGGGCGGCATTCGGGGAAACAGGTGAGGTCATTCAGAGGTCATAGCGGAGTTTGCATCTCCCGAGATACGATTCGCAGATGATGACCTGCCCAGGCACGTAACGCATGAGCTTTGCAAAAAGATATGGCTTAATGAGTACGTCAATCTGGCATTGTTATTAAAACGCAATGAGTCGACAGATGAAAGTAGTTCCAGGCTGGTGATTGACGCCTATGGCCAATTATCAACTAAGCCACATAGACCCAAGGCAATCAACAGTCTGAGAGACTGGACTGATGCCTTTCTGGTATTTATGGCCATCTATATAAAAAAGTACAAGGAAAAGACCTCCGAGTTACTTCAGTACATGGCCATAATACGGGAGGCAGAGTCTCGTAACCCCAATAGTGGCTCATGGCGAATTTATGACGAGCAATTTCGCCTATGGCAGTCCACTTCTCTAGTCATGCATGATGGGCAAAAATTAACCCAGACTTATGGCTGAGAATAATGACAGTGCCGGCGATGGGGCCTGCAACAGGGATCTATTCACATACCCACCCCTCATTCACCCCGAATACACAGCAATTCACCTCACAAACACAACAACTTATGGGTCGCTGTTTAGATTTTAACAAAATGCAGTGTTCCTACAGGTCTTGTAAATATCACCACAAATGCCTCGCTTGTAATGGTGATCACCCAGAGAGTAGATGCAATCATGTTTCGGTAAATGCCACACATACCCATTGTTTTCGTGGCTCAGCCGCAGTTAATAAAACCTTCACCTCTGCCAGGATGCCATTTAAAAGGAAAGTAAACCTTATACAGAATTACAGACCGTCTCGAGTTATCACCGTGGCCGTCTCTTGTCTTGTCTATAGGGTCTTCACCAATTAACGTTGCTAATTTGGTTCAAGAGTTAACACATTATCCCGATCAAACAAGCGCCACACAGTTACTTGAAGGTTTTACTGATGGTTTCTCACTACAATATCATGGTCCGTTAAAAAATGTAGAATCAAAAAATTTACCATCTGTTAATTTAAATCCAGGTTATGCAAGCCAAAAAATAAACAAAGAGATTCAGTTAGGAAGAGTAGCAGGCCCATTTAGTGAACCCCAGTTGATGACTGAAATCCAGTACCTTTCAATGTATTATAATGCACCTAAGGCCATTATTGTACATGTTGGCTCTAGTGATCTGGTTGATGTTGCAGGAGGGATTTTAGATTTTACCATGCGACAGGATCTAGGCAACATTATTGACACGTTCTCCCAGGCGCTCGTCATCTTTTCAGCTTTTTTACCCATTAAGGAATGGCGTGGGGCAATATCTCCAGGAAAAAAAGGAATACACTTAAATGGTCGTATTAGACGTTTTATTACCTATCAAGGTAAGGGGGGGTTTATTCCACATCCTGAAATTAGAGTGGACCAGTATATGAGCAGCGTGGTGTCCATTTAAAGGATGTTGGTCACGAAATGTTGCTTTTTGATTTTAAGGAAGCCCTTGCGCCTGTTCTTTCTGTGTAGAATTACTGTTCGGAATTTGGGGCGAACCAGGATATGGTTCGTGTGGCAGGAAAATTCCGGGGGGATGCACTAGATACCAAGTACAGGATAATTTAATAGACAGGAGTTATCACCCCTAGTGCTTACACTAACAAATAGTCTGTCCGCCTGTTAACGGCATACATTCATTTATCGTGTTCACATTGTTATATTAATGCTAAAATGGCACGACAGCTTGCGGAGTTATATATTGCAGCCGCCATTGTTATTACATGCATCTTCGTGATATCTGCAGCTGTTATAGTTATCACATGCAGCTTGTGGATGTTATATATTGCAGCTGGCACTGTTATCACATGGCAATTTGTGTTTTTGCAGCTGTTATTGTTATTACATGACAGTTTGTGGTTTTGGAGCCGTCATTGTTATCACATGGCAGTTTGTGGTTTTACAGCTGTCATTGTCATCACATGACAGTCTGGTATTGCAGCAGTCATTGTTATCACATGATGGTTTGTGTCATTAGCAGCTGTCATTGTTGCCATAAATATATCAATTAGTAAATGCATTCCTCCGGGGTTTTCCTAACATTTAGTCTGTGACCATTCAGCCACTCAATTTATATGTGTACTGTTTTGCTTGGATTATCCTACATATATGTATGTATAAAGGGATGGAAATAAGATGAATAATAACTAGCATATATGTCATTACTAAATCGTGTTGTTTCTTTATTTAGCCATCTTGAAGCAGCAGACAACAATCTAGGTTTGGGTATTAATTCTATAGAATGGTACAGGCAAGAGAACCTCAGGCAATTGTCAGATATTAATGTATATTTAAACGTGACAAGAGCACAATTTAGATAATATGATAGCGGATTATAGTAGAATTAAAAGAAACAAAAACTCTTTACCATGTTGATCTGTATAATTTTGCCGAGAAACAGGGTGTCGGAGATAAAATCTTATCTTGGCAGTTATAACTTTCCTATCTGGTCAGGTGCACCTCTTTTGATATCGTCTGAGTATATTTGACGACATCTGGGTATTTTTGAACGGAAAAAAGGGGAAAAAAAGGTAAATTATTTTTCTAATAAGGTTTAATACCTCTTGCATTACTTCTGTGAAAAAGTAATTCAGCTCAGAATTGTAATCGATAAAAATCTGCATAATCTTAAAGAATTCAAGCATGTCCAGCCATGGCAGACCTAGGATGGATGCAAGATCCAAAAAGCGAATGACCGGAAGCCAATTTTGGGGGACAATGGTCCCACTGAAGAAGGCAAAGAAAGCTGGCAAGCTGGCGACACCAGCACCGGAGAACATAGAAACCATCCAGCTACATGTGGATGAGGAAGAGGTGTACCAACCAGCAAGGGAAATACAATGCGCCCGTTTATTGATTTTGAACGATTGCTAAACAAAGTGGGAATAATAGTGGGTTTCTGAGTCAAATTCTAATGATATTAATATCACGATTTTACTTAAGGGAAGCATTGAATTACATTAGAAATGCGCGTGCATACCGGTGCATTGAGATTTAATGCAAATGGTGTTTTGAAATCCAAATCAAACATGTCAATGAAAAAAAAATTCCAAATATTGAAAAATGGACAGATGCCTTCTTGATATTCAGCTGGATACCGCATTTCACAGTATTCACTGTTTATCTGGGCAGCTTCCAATTGTGCAAATATTTAGTCATCATGTGACACTCATGTGATTGTCACATGACTATTTCTAAAAATAGATGTTCTAAGAATAACTGGAATTATCAGGTGACTGGGACCAGAATGCATTGCTGCAGCCTCTTCCTCTTTACACCTTCTTCCAAAGGAACAGCATCATTAAATTTTGGGCATATTTCAATCTGGAAAAATCTACAATTTTCAAAACACCATTTCTAGGGAAATTTTAGCCTGTTGGAAGTCTGTTAAGCAGTTTAAATAATATAGCTACACGTTCTTTGTCTTCCTAGTAGTTGTCGTCTGCTTGCCGGACAAACCAGCACCAGGAGACAAGGTTCAATTGTGTAGCTTTACAAAATGTATATAAATGGCATGTGTGCTTATTGGTTGCACACAAATATGGTTGCTTATTGGTTGCACATAAACAAATGGTTGCTTACAAATAAATGGTTACTTATTGGTTGCCTATAAATAAATGGTTGCTTATTGGTTGCCTATAAATAATTGGTTACAGTTTGCACATAAGTATAATATGGTTGCGTACAAGTTGCATATAAATGGTTTTGACTTCCAATGGCTAAAATTTCATTTATCTGATTTGGATCAACCAAACAGATTATGTTGCGGCCTTATAACCCCATCCATTCTTATATCTTGATGCAAGTTGCTTGAATAAAAAATAACACTATGTTCGTAAATCAATCTAAACGTCGTAACTGTTGGTCAACTTTAACTTTGGTCCGGGCTGAGACAGCCTGCAACAGACTGGTAACAATAGTATTTCTAACACAATGTATTTCTAACACAATATTTAACAATTAAAGATATAACTTAACATGCTAATTGTAATCCAAGTTAATTATAACTTAACGATTGCAGGCTGTCTCTGCGTGGGTTTGGGTCGAGGTTGACCAACTCTATGTGTTCTTGTAGAAGCCGTCCTAGGATAAATGTGAATTTACATTATGCAAATGGTGTTTTGAAATCTAAATCAAAACATGTCACAGAAAAAAATAATTGAAATGTTGAAAAATGGACCGATACCTTCTTGATATTCATGTGAATTTACATTAAAAGACATGACAAAGCGGCTGAATTATCGTCATGCAGGTTATGCATGGCGTATTTATGATGAACAGTTTCGTCTCCGTCAAGCATTAAGGTCAGCTTCATGGGGCAGTATCAATTCAGACTTATGGTTGAGGCTAATGTCCGTAAACACAAGAACACAAGTAGTATTTGAAGGCAATACCAATTCAAACTATCAGTTTAGAAATAGAAAGATATAATGACTTTAACAGAGGAAGTTGTGCGTATTTTAATTGCAGATACAGTCATGTATGTGCGGTGTGTCATAACACGCAGATTGAACTGCCTGACAACAAGTACAGCTGCTGTACCATCATGCATGAACACAAATCATTGCATTCCAAGGGGATCAAATGCATTTCGGAGGTTCAGAGGTAGATTAATTTAGTTAACATTGAGGCGGAATTATCCTGCAGGAAAAAAATAGGCAACTCAAATTATCATGGATTCCAAAGGGAATGCCACTGATGAAATTTGGCAGGTTGTTTGCAGAACGTAAAGCAGACAAGGCCTAGAAGAGAACGTAAAGCAGACAAGTCTATGTCTGTTTGGAGTCAGAGTTGAGAAAGGAACAGGAAGGCCAATCGACATGCACGCAGCAGTAGCAGCCTAACAATGTGTTCTTCGAAAAGAACTAATTACGTATAAAGGATTGGTGACCACACCTCAATTTCTGGTGTGGTTCTAGATGAAGGCCTTGTAATCGATCTGACAGAAAGTCAGAAACGACGATATCTGAAACTACGGAATGATGTTTTTGGAGAAGATGAAGAAGAAGAAAGTATTCTGAAGCACTCCATCCCCATTACACCACTTGTAAGACATAACGCGGAAAGCATTGAAAAGATGACTATTCCAGAAATCCAAAAGAAGGTATCAGAGTTGCTTGAAATAATTCCAGATTGAATGCAGTACGATTACCATCGCCAACTGTTCCAAAATGAAATTTTAGGAAAGACAGACAGTTTCCTTTCCTCAGGGAATTGAAAGATGCCCTGTCAGAGCAAGGAAATCTTGGGAATAGTCCAAATCAGAAGGATTAAGATTGAGGATACATATACTTCAGTATTATGTTCTCCTTGGACTTAACTCTACATAATTCTACTTCTGGAAATGCAGCTCAGAATATGGTATATAGGTAAAAAAACAACAGTACATTGTGCATGTAAGCATGGTCATGATGCTTTTGACTTCAAATAATGCTACATTATTTCAAGATGCCACATTATTTCAAGATAATGCCACATTATCTCAAGATGCCACATTATTTCAAGATAATGCCACATTATCTCAAGATAATGCTACATTATCTCAAGAACTTGAAACACTTAAGCAAAAAATGTTTAGTTTAAAAAATAATGCAGTGTTAAAAGACCAGCAAATTGTACACATTCAAAATCAACTAATACAAACAATTCAGGAATATATTGCTTCGAAAAAACACCTTAATGAAAATAGCATAGCATTGAACGACTTAAGAGTGTCGCTGAAATTGCCAAAAGCTGAAATAAAACATAGAGACCAAATAATAACTTCTTTGAAAAGGAAAATACATGATCTAGAAAATGACCAGGATGAAGACTATGAGGTGGAAGAGATGATAGAAGTAAATGAGGTGAAGGAGGAGGAAGAAGAGAAGGAGGAAGGAACCACAAAGGAAAACGAGATGCAGGAGGAGGAAGAGGAGGAGGAGGAAGAGACCACAAAGGAAAATGAGATGCAGGAGGAGGAAGAGGAAGAGGAGGAGGAGGAAGAGACCACAAAGGAAAACGAGATGCAGGAGGAGGAAGAGGAAGAGGAGGAGGAAGAGACCACAAAGGAAAATGAGATGCAGGAGGAGGAGGAGGAATGGGCCATAGAAGAAAATATGGATGAGGAAGAGGAAGGAGCTATAGAAGAAAATATGGATGAGGAAGAGGAACAGGAAGTAAACGCATAAGAAAATGAGAAGGGAGTTCAAGAAGTTAGTGGAGTCATACACGATCCAATTTCACCAGGAACACAAAGAAGATTAAGCTTGGTTAAAGGTAAGATTGGTTCTTACTTTATGTTATCATTTCTCTGATTATCATCTTGTATATATTAACAAGGATACATCAGTCACATAATGTATTTATTTATATTTAAAACACATCATAATAATAATAATAATACCTCAAACAGTATTAAAACTGTTATCATACAATGACATGCGTTAAGAAACATAAATTTAGATTATTTATCCAGTAAAACAGGCTTCTTCGTGAATTATATTTCTAAAAGCATAACTGTATACATGTGGTGAAGTAAAACAACAAAACCCACATGTTTTAAATACAAGTTGGAATAATAAATGCCAAACTGAATACCGCCATGATTTTTCAATCTTCACAAAGAAACCTTTACCCACCCACCCCTTCATTTCTTATAACACCTCTAAAAAAAATTTCAGCATCATCATTGGGTAGTGTAGTAGGATTATGCTGCTTAATGTTGATTGGAGTATTGTTGAAATGGTGCGTGGCTAAATTAAGAGATCGCCGAAAAAAACTTTTAACTTTCACATCCTTAACATCTGTTCCATCATCTGATGCATCAACTGTCCCATCATCTCAACCACCTATGAGTACACCTACATCCAATATTGAAGCTTCTGTTAGCATGTTTGATACTTCCGCCATTGAAATGGAAGAAATTTCTTTCATTGCATCACGTACCAGGTCTAAGATCTAAATGGTTTTAATTCAATCTTGATGCTTTTCTCATAAAGTTTCCATCATGGTATTTTATTCATTGTTAGTCAATGTTGCTAAACTAAAATATAATTAAAAAATACATTTTAGAATTAATGTCTCCAGGATGTCTGCCATTTTCTTTTGAAATATACATTATGAATATTATTCTTATAGTTTTTTTCACATTATTTTGACTGATGGTAATGGGGTACACTTGTTTTTTAATGAAAAAAATAAAATGTTGTTTACAGTCTCCAGGATGTCTACCATTTCTTTTGAAATATATATTAAGAGTATCATTTTTCCATTATGTTTGATTGTTAATAATATTGTGACCGGGATCCTTTTTGTTTATTATATTTATATTTCATATTAATAATATCTCATAATCACTCGCTTGGCTCGGCCATGGGGAATTAGCCAAAAGCAAACACAAGTCACTATTTCCATTCAACGTGTTGCTTATTTTCTATTCACTCATTTAATATTATAAGTCCACATTGTAACTTTACTTTATTATTATCCTAGTTCTATCCTTTTCAATATATAACTGAAACCTTTCTTTTATAACTCCGAAACACTCTTCTACCTAGCTCAAACCTTCAGTGCTCAAGAAATAGGATAGCCCGACGCCCGGGGCTCCTCGAAATCCATTCCGGGCCTGTCTCATTTTGCAGTCGAGGAGCCCGTCGGGCCTGTTTTAAAAAAAAAAAAAAAAAAAAAAAAAAATCAGTTTTACTGGATCTCAAGCTCAAGTTCCTCAAGACAAAATACTCCCATGTGTATTGTGAACTGTGAAAACACTTGCAATAAAGTAATTAAAATGTGTTATAACTTGAAATTGAAACAATAAGAAGTTTGAATATTTTGCCTGGCTTCGTGTCGGCAGTTTGTCACAACTTTGAGGTCGACAATTGTCGACATAAAACTCATTATTCTGCTATTAGGGATGTGTTTTCTTTGCTTTGTGATAAGAAATACTGTTTTTGTCATTAAAAATACATTAATGCATGAAAAAAAATCGTTATTGATGGTATTTCGATTGAATGTTTGTGAAATGTTCGGGCCGTAAAAGTGTGGTGTCATAGTAGTTCGAATGGTACATAATTTCGGATATATTATTTTTTTATTTTTATTTTTTTTTATTTTATTTTTTTACATAATCAAATAAGAAAAACTGTCCTTTACAAATACATGTTGGTGGAAAGAAAAATATATATACTGTACATGTATAAATACAGATATAAAGTATATTTCTATTCATTATTTAAAGTGTAAGGAGTTCCTGGAATCCTACTTTTAAATGAATTATAGTCTAGGCTCCTAATTCTTTACTTGGAGAAAGTGGTGACAAAAAGAAAAAATATAGCCAGAGGAGGCTCTGATAGTCTCATAAAACCTGATTAAAAATTTGGCTCCAAGTTTAGCTCCAGTTTCACCAAGTCGGCTCTGATTATTATCGTTTGGCAAAAGTGCTAGTACATTCCTTTGCATTCGTTATAAATTACTATGTAATATTCTATTCTAACATATTTTAAACGAAATGGTAAATAAGTCCGCTGACCAGGGAGCATAAAGTGGTAGCAAAAAGAAAAATATAGTCAGAGGAGGTTCTGAGCTTGATTAATACATACGTAACAAAAATTAATGTGTGCTATAAAAGTGAATAAAGACACATTTCCAATAATAACAAAATTGGACCTTTCCATTTTAAATCAGGGCCTGTCCATTTCAAATCAGGGCCTGTCCATTTCAAATCGGGGCCTGTCCATTTTCAGAAGCAACAAGCCCTGGGCCTGTCTCTTAAAATAATATTTTTTGAGCACTGACCTTACTGACTATATATAAAAACCCTTTTCCAATTCCCGCTCATTTCTAAGCACCATCCTCTTACATCTAGACACACCCAAAATCATACATACAAAACCCTACCATCCAATCAGATATTTATATTAACCTGTCTATAATCATTAAATAAAGATTATCCTAGTAGTCCAGCATCAGCCTTAACAAAGTATTGCATTAATTAATACCTGCTGTATAATAGATAAGTGTGACTATTTTCACTTTGATGATCTAGACTGTAGCAAATTAAATCTATAACCAGATTGTCCCACACTGGGTTCAATGTACCAACATCAATCAACAAGCTCTGGGATCAACAATATTAAATCTTACTTATCATAAAATTTATAAAATCATTATCATTATTTATCATTAGGTTACACATTCTCCCTCTCTCACTAAATTTGCTCCGCAAATTAAAATAACAATTTTAAAGTAAAATTGGTGACAATTAGCAATAAAACTTCACAAAAACAATGTGGACAACATTTCAAACACAACTATACATAAAAGAATTTAAAACATCATATGGGTATTATAAACATAAACATATCAATTTTACTGTTCAAATTAATATTATTAATAAAATTATATCAATGTTTATTGAATGCGTTTTCTTTCTGTCAAGTTTAAAATTGTTCACTTTCAGAATCACTCAGTTTTCTCAAAACAGTGTAAGTTATTCAGCATTTAATAATCCAATATAAAATTTCACTTTCAAAATGATGTTAGTTCCTTATTTCGACTTTCCTTTCACATGAATTTCAGTTCATACTATGCTATACATGATGTTCAGTTCACATACTATGTCACACACATTTAGGTAATTTGTCATTTTGTAACATAGGATCACTTTTTCTCATTTTATAGTTATACACAAAATTGTATATACAACCTATGGTCTAAGTGCAAGCTTAAGAATGCCATAGAAAAACACATTACATTACAATTTCTATAAAGTATATATATGTACTTTAAGTAGGTGAAAAAGGATGGGAGACACACCCTCCCAGAGGGTTTTTCCTCCTCCCTAATTTTGGCGCTTTTTTTCAAATTTGGCGCTTTTTTTCAAATTTGGCGCCTTTTTTCAAATTTGGCGCCTTTTTTTAAATTTGGCGCTTTTTTTCAAATTTGGCGCTTTTTTTCTTCAAATTTGGTGCTTTTTTTCAAATTTAGTGCCTTTGCTAAATCATAATTTCCGCCGCTATGTTCGTCGCCATTTTTTTTATCACGCGATTATACGTGCATACATATATATGTGGAAAAACTGATTCTAAAAATGCCGAAGCTTTTTAGGGTTCGCAAAAGCGTTTCAGAGCGCTAAGTAATAACAGGCGCTGTATATAGGTAGAGACCAGAAACACTCTATTTACTGTATGTGGACATTTTCTCCAATATCATAGAAACATAAAACCAAATCGCATAAATCACACAGATATTAATCATATGGTGATATAAATAAATTTATATGAAGAAGACATTAATCACATAATGATTTATATAAATGAATCAGCACGTTTACACTTTAAGCATTTGAAAGGAATAATTAACTTTTTTTTTTTTTTTGAAAGGAATAATTAACTTTTTTTGTGAAAAAGTGGTCAACTAGTTTATATACGTATTTGATACAATATAAGTTATTGATATGATGACCTAGATAAAATACGCTGTCAGCAACATTTCTTTTAACTTAAAAAACCTCTGAGAAAGCACAAGCTATTATCTAATTGCATGTTCAACTTTCTTAATATAGCCTTTGAGAGCATGTGTTATGGGTGTTTATACATTTTTATTGAATCGTTTCCATTTACATATGTATTGTATTGTGTCATCGACACTCTATTGAATTGTTTCATCGGCATTTTATTGAATTGGTCCCACTCAAATAAACTGTCATAAAAGCATTGCAACTATTGTCATTGTTTTTAATATGTCTTTGTTTTTAATATGTGTCCGTGACATAGCTAGCTAGTCACGATTAAACTGCTGATATATTGCATTTGCACACATATCACGAGTACTATATATGTTCATTTCTATAACAAAATCGCTGACCACACAATTGTAGTGATTTTAGATTACCCACAATGATGTTAGATGACACGCAATGATAACCTACTAGTTTGACATACTAGTTTAGCATGCGGTGATCAAAGTTAAAATATTTTTGAAAAATTAATAAAAGTCAAAAGTAACATTAGTAAAAAGTAACACACCCTACTCACGTCTCGAATCACGGCCGGAGTCTTACGATGACACACTGATAACCTGAATCCAATTCTTTTGTGTATGAATTATTTTTTTTCAAGTGCAAATCTACATAATATTTACTTTTTAATTTTACTTAAACGAATGAAAAAAAGCCGTCCTTCACCTCACTTTCTTCACCTCGCCTGAAAGTTTCAAAGACTTGAGAAGTATTATAAAAAGTCCTTGCTACCCATATTTAGAACCAATTTCTACGTTTCACACTATAACAAACTAGCGAACATATTATAAACTATGGTCGATCAGGTTATGGATAAGTTCATTGATTTTATGAAGTCTATGCATGAAGCATCGGAATTGCACATTTATCATGGAAAGTCTGCTACTGCCAAGACATTGGATATTTACTCTGAAAGACTAATAAGATTAGAACGAAAAAACAAGAAACTAAAAACAGAACTATTTGAAACAAGAAGTGATAAGATGAATATTCATGCAGAGTTGCTGCGATTGAGGGAAGAATGTGCTGAAATGTATGAGAGTAATACAAAACTCCATGCTGAAAATGTGAATTTAGAGAATGAAGTTTCGAACTATAGAGATGATTTTTTTGTAATAGCGAAACCAAAACCATATTACACGGCAACTAAAGTTGATGTTGGCACCAGTAACGATGCTGATGTGGGTGGTGATGTGGATGGTGATGATGCTAATGATGATGCCGGTGAAGGCAGTGAAGTAAGCCACCGAACTCCATCTCATGAAGTGGATGGGGCTACACCTCAATTTCTGGTGTGGTTCTAGATGAAGGCCTTGTAATCGATCTGACAGAAAGTCAGAAACGATGATATCTGAAACTACGGAATGATGTTTTTGAAGAAGATGAAGAAGAAGAAAGTATTCTGAAGCACTCCATCCCCATTACACCACTTGTAAGACATAACGCGGAAAGCATTGAAAAGATGACTATTCCAGAAATCCAAAAGAAGGTATCAGAGTTGCTTGAAATAATTCCAGATTGAATGCAGTACGATATCGTTACCATTGCCAACTGTTCCAAAATGAAATTTTAGGAAAGACAGACAGGTTCCTTTCCTCAGGGAATTGAAAGATGCCCTGTCAGAGCAAGGAAATCTTGGGAATAGTCCAAATCAGCATGATTAAGATTGAGGATACATATACTTCAGTATTATGTTCTCCTTGGACTTAACTCTACATAATTCTACTTCTGGAAATGCAGCTCAGAATATGGTATATAGGTAAAAAAACAACAGTACATTGTGCATGTAAGCATGGTCATGATGCTTTTGACTTCAAATAATGCTACATTATTTCAAGATGCCACATTATTTCAAGATGCCACATTATCTCAAGATGCCACATTATTTCAAGATAATGCCACATTATCTCAAGATAATGCTACATTATCTCAAGAACTTGAAACACTTAAGCAAAAAATGTTTAGTTTAAAAAATAATGCAGTGTTAAAAGACCAGCAAATTGTACACATTCAAAATCAACTTATACAAACAATTCAGGAATATATTGCTTCGAAAAAACACCTTAATGAAAATAGCATAGCATTGAACGACTTAAGAGTGTCGCTGAAATTTCCAAAAGCTGAAATAAAACATAGAGACCAAATAATAACTTCTTTGAAAAGGAAAATACATGATCTAGAAAATGACCAGGATGAAGACTATGAGGTGGAAGAGATGATAGAAATGAGGTGAAGGAGGAGGAAGAAGAGAAGGAGGAAGGAACCACAAAGGAAAACGAGATGCAGGAGGAGGAAGAGGAGGGGGAGGAAGAGACCACAAAGGAAAATGAGATGCAGGAGGAGGAAGAGGAAGAGGAGGAGGAAGAGACCACAAAGGAAAATGAGATGCAGGAGGAGGAAGAGGAAGATGAGGAGGAAGAGACCACAAAGGAAAATGAGATGCAGGAGGAGGAATGGGCCATAGAAGAAAATATGGATGAGGAAGAGGAAGGAGCTATAGAAGAAAATATGGATGAGGAAGAGGAACAGGAAGTAAACGCATAAGAAAATGAGAAGGGAGTTCAAGAAGATAGTGGAGTCATACACGATCCAATTTCACCAGGAACACAAAGAAGATTAAGCTTGGTTAAAGGTAAGATTGGTTAAAGGTAAGAAATGTTATCATTTCTCTGATTATCATCTTGTATATATTAACAAGGATACATCAGTCACATAATGTATTTATTTATATTTAAAACACATCATAATAATAATAATAATACCTCAAACAGTATTAAAACTGTTATCATACAATGACATGCGTTAAGTAACATAAATTTAGATTATTTATCCAGTAAAACAGGCTTCTTCGTGAATTATATTTCTAAAAGCATAACTGTATACATGTGGTGAAGTAAAACAACAAAACCCACATGTTTTTAATACAAGTTGGAATAATAAATGCCAAACTGAATACCGCCATGATTTTTCAATCTTCACAAAGAAACCTTTTATCCACGCACCCCTTCATTTTTTATAACACCTCTATTTTTGTTTTCAGCATCATCATTGGGTAGTGTAGTAGGATTATGCTGCTTAATGTTGATTAGAGTTTTGTTGAAATGGTGCATGGCTAAATTAAGAGATTGCCTAAAAAAACTTTTAACTTTCACATCCTTAACATCTGTTCCATCATCTGATGCATCAACTGTCCCATCATCTCAACCACCTATGAGTACACCTACATCCAATATTGAAGCTTCTGTTAGCATGTTTGATACTTCCGCCATTGAAATGGAAGAAACTTCTTTCATTGCATCACGTACCAGGTCTAAGATCTAAATGGTTTTAATTCAATCTTGATGCTTTTCTCATAAAGTTTCCATCATGGTATTTTATTCATTGTTAGTCAATGTTGCTAAACTAAAATATAATTAAAAAATACATTTTAGAATAAATGTCTCCAGGATGTCTGCCATTTTCTTTTGAAATATACATTATGAATATTATTCTTATAATTTTTTTCACATTATTTTGACTGATGGTAATGGGGTACACTTGTTTTTTAGGCCACTCCTTTTATATAAATTGGTTTTACAAAACCGGCGGGTCTAATTTTCCGAAAAAGTAGAAAAAAAAAAATGCAATTTCACTTTTTTTTTCAAAATGATTTTCCCGACCGTATCGATTTTGGTGCGAAACGAAAAAAAAACGAAATAATTTGGGACGAATGTGAATTGAAAGTGGACTGGTTTGCGGTAGTTCCTCAATTTTATTGAATAATTTCGAGTGATATCGCGTGAACCTGTCAACTGTCATACCGGAAACTCTCAAAATGGCCTGTTCGGTCTTTTTTGAAGTAACCTTTTGGGGTTTTTCATCGGTAAAAGGCTCCGGTAAAGTATTTCTGAGGGCAGAAATGACAGAAACAGTCGGTACGGCAATCAGCCGTGTACTTCCCGATGACAACCTCCGTGTGCGTGGGATTTCGGCTTGCCGATCCAGCGATGGAGATCGGACAACCGTAGAAGGAACGACACCGATTGCTGCCATGCAGCATTTCGGTTACAAGTTCTTGTTCGTTGAGCTGAGGAAACAAGGTGTTGTTTTAAACATTGTTTTACTAAATCTTTGTAAATTATGATCCACTGTGAAAATCACGGTTGTCAAGTTCTGACACTATTTTTTTTTAAATACAGAAATATTTGAATGACACAGATGCATTTTAATTGATAGTAAACTGACTACTATTTCAAAGTGTTTAATTTATATTCATATGTTTATGTCTTATATGAAAAGTCGGCATTAGCACAATGATCAGCGTGCTTTACTTCGAATCCACTGGTCAAAGGCTTGATCCTCGACCGGGGTGTCCTTAGGCAAGACACTGTTTTTGTATCGCCTTATTTTGCGGTTGGATTTAAGCAGTGTGTGTAACTTTATGTAAATCAATATTTTAAGCAATGTGTTTAAACCTATGAAAATCGACATTTAAGCAGTGTGTTAAAACATTTAAGCAGGGTGTTAAGTTATATGAAAATCAGCATTTCAGCAGTGTGTTTAAACATTTAAGCAGTGTGTTTAACTAGTATATGAAAATCAACATTTAAGCAGTGTGTTAAACATTTGAGCAGGGCGTTTAGCTATATGAAAATCAACATTTAAGGAGTGTGTTTAAACATTTAAGCAGGGTGTTTAGTTATATGGAAATCAGCATATCAGCAGTGTGTTTAAACATTAAAGCAGTGTGTTTAACTAGTATATGAAAATCAACATTTAAGTATTGTGTTTAACTGTATGAAAATCAGCATTTATAGGCATTGTGTTTATTAAAACAATAAGTAGGATGTTAAACAATTTAAGCATTGTGTTTAAACATTTTAGCAGTGTGTTTAACAATATGAAAATCAATATTTAAGCAGTGTGTTTAAACATTTTAGTAGGGTGTTTAACTATATGTAAATCAACATTTAAGCAGTGTGTTAAAACATTTAAGCACGGTGTTTAGCAATATGAAAATCAAAGTTTAAGCGTTGTGTTTAACAATATGAAAAACAGCATTTAAGCAGTTTTAAATCAACATTTAAGCTGTGTGTTTAACTATATTGACCAACTTTCTTGTGTAGTGAATGTAAATTAAATGTATTTTCAATGTTTCAGTCATTTTACAGTATGTTTTGTGACCTATGATTTTCATGTTTTCCTCTCTTTTTTTCGACCTCCTGGTGGACACTTTTCCAAAAAAATCTTGTAAACCAAAAAAGAAAAAAGAAGTGGCCTTAATGAAAAAAATAAAATGTTGTTTAAAGTCTCCAGGATGTCTACCATTTCTTTTGAAATATATATTAAGAGTATCATTTTTCCATTATGTTTGATTGTTAATAATATTGTGACCGGGATCCTTTTTGTTTATTATATTTATATTTCATATTAATAATATCTCATAATCACTCGCTTGGCTCGGCCATGGGGAATTAGCCAAAAGCAAACACAAGTCACTATTTCCATTCAACGTGTTGCTTATTTTCTATTCACTCATTTAATATTATAAGTCCACATTGTAACTTTACTTTATTATTATCCTAGTTCTATCCTTTTCAATATATAACTGAAACCTTTCTTTTATAACTCCGAAACACTCTTCTACCTAGCTCAAACCTTACTGACTATATATAAAAACCCTTTTCCAATTCCCGCTCATTTCTAAGCACCATCCTCTTACATCTAGACACACCCAAAATCATACATACAAAACCCTACCATCCAATCAGATATTTATATTAACCTGTCTATAATCATTAAATAAAGATTATCCTAGTAGTCCAGCATCAGCCTTAACAAAGTATTGCATTAATTAATACCTGCTGTATAATAGATAAGTGTGACTATTTTCACTTTGATGATCTAGACTGTAGCAAATTAAATCTATAACCAGATTGTCCCACACTGGGTTCAATGTACCAACATCAATCAACAAGCTCTGGGATCAACAATATTAAATCTTACTTATCATAAAATTTATAAAATCATTATCATTATTTATCATTAGGTTACACATTCTCCCTCTCTCACTAAATTTGCTCCGCAAATTAAAATAACAATTTCAAAGTAAAATTGGTGACAATTAGCAATAAAACTTCACAAAAACAATGTGGACAACATTTCAAACACAACTATACATAAAAGAATTTAAAACATCATATGGGTATTATAAACATAAACATATCAATTTTACTGTTCAAATTAATATTATTAATAAAATCATATCAATGTTTATTGAATGCGTTTTCTTTCTGTCAAGTTTAAAATTGTTCACTTTCAGAATCACTCAGTTTTCTCAAAACAGTGTAAGTTATTCAGCATTTAATAATCCAATATAAAATTTCACTTTCAAAATGATGTTAGTTCCTTATTTCGACTTTCCTTTCACATGAATTTCAGTTCATACTATGCTATACATGATGTTCAGTTCACATACTATGTCACACACATTTAGGTAATTTGTCATTTTGTAACATAGGATCACTTTTTCTCATTTTATAGTTATACACAAAATTGTATATACAACCTATGGTCTAAGTGCAAGCTTAAGAATGCCATAGAAAAACACATTACATTATAATTTCTATAACGTATATATATGTACTTTAAGTAGGTGAAAAAGGATGGGAGACACACCCTCCCAGAGGGTTTTTCCTCCTCCCTAATTTTGGCGCTTTTTTTCAAATTTGGCGCTTTTTTCAAATTTGGCGCTTTTTTTCAAATTTGGCGCCTTTTTTTAAATTTGGCGCCTTTTTTCTTCAAATTTGGTGCTTTTTTTCAAATTTAGTGCCTTTGCTAAATCATAATTTCCGCCGCTATGTTCGTCGCCATTTTTTTTATCACGCGATTATACGTGCATACATATATATGTGGAAAAACTGATTCTAAAAATGCCGAAGCTTTTTAGGGTTCGCAAAAGCGTTTCAGAGCGCTAAGTAATAACAGGCGCTGTATATAGGTAGAGACCAGAAACACTCTATTTACTGTATGTGGACATTTTGCTCCAATATCATAGAAACATAAAACCAAATCGCATAAATCACACAGATATTAATCATATGGTGATATAAATAAATTTATATGAAGAAGACATTAATCACATAATGATTTATATAAATGAATCAGCACGTTTACACTTTAAGCATTTGAAAGGAATAATTAACTTTTTTTTTTTTTTTGAAAGGAATAATTAACTTTTTTTGTGAAAAAGCGGTCAACTAGTTTATATACGTATTTGATACAAATTAAGTTATTGATATGATGACCTAGATAAAATACGCTGTCAGCAACATTTCTTTTAACTTAAAAAACCTCTGAGAAAGCACAAGCTATTATCTAATTGCATGTTCAACTTTCTTAATATAGCCTTTGAGAGCATGTGTTATGGGTGTTTATACATTTTTATTGAATCGTTTCCATTTACATATGTATTGTATTGTGTCATCGACACTCTATTGAATTGTTTCATCGGCATTTTATTGAATTGGTTCCACTCAAATAAACTGTCATAAAAGCATTGCAACTATTGTCATTGTTTTTAATATGTCTTTGTTTTTAATATGTGTCCGTGACATAGCTACCTAGTCACGATTAAACTGCTGATATATTGCATTTGCACACATATCACGAGTACTATATATGTTCATTTCTATAACAAAATCGCTGACCACACAATTGTAGTGATTTTAGATTACCCACAATGATGTTAGATGACACGCAATGATAACCTACTAGTTTGACATACTAGTTTAGCATGCGGTGATCGAAGTAAATATATTTTTGAAAAATTAATAAAAGTCAAAAGTAACATTAGTAAAAAGTAACACACCCTACTCACGTCTCGAATCACGGCCGGAGTCTTACGATGACACACTGATAACCTGAATCCAATTCTTTTGTGTATTTTTTTTTTTCAAGTGCAAATCTACATAATATTTACTTTTTAATTTTACTTAAACGAATGAAAAAAAGCCGTCCTTCACCTCACTTTCTTCACCTCGTCTGAAAGTTTCAAAGACTTGAGAAGTATTATAAAAAGTCCTTGCTACCCATATTTAGAACCAATTTCTACGTTTCACACTATAACAAACTAGCCAACATATTATAAACTATGGTCGATCAGGTTATGGATAAGTTCATTGATTTTATGAAGTCTATGCATGAAGCATCGGAATTGCACATTTATCATGGAAAGTCTGCTACTGCCAAGACATTGGATATTTACTCTGAAAGACTAATAAGATTAGAACGAAAAAACAAGAAACTAAAAACAGAACTATTTGAAACAAGAAGTGATAAGATGAATATTCATGCAGAGTTGCTGCGATTGAGGGAAGAGTGTGCTGAAATGTATGAGAGTAATACAAAACTCCATGCTGAAAATGTGAATTTAGAGAATGAAGTTTCGAACTATAGAGATGATTTTTTTGTAATAGCGAAACCAAAACCATATTACACGGCAACTAAAGTTGATGTTGGCACCAGTAACGATGCTGATGTGGGTGGTGATGTGGATGGTGATGATGCTAATGATGATGCCGGTGAAGGCAGTGAAGTAAGCCACCGACTCCATCTCATGAAGTGGATGGGGCTACACCTCAATTTCTGGTGTGGTTCTAGATGAAGGCCTTGTAATCGATCTGACAGAAAGTCAGAAACGATGATATCTGAAACTACGGAATGATGTTTTTGGAGAAGATGAAGAAGAAGAAAGTATTCTGAAGCACTCCATCCCCATTACACCACTTGTAAGATAACGCGGAAAGCATTGAAAAGATGACTATTCCAGAAATCCAAAAGAAGGTATCCGAGTTGCTTGAAATAATTCCAGATTGAATGCAGTACGATTACCATCGCCAACTGTTCCAAAATGAAATTTTAGGAAAGACAGACAGGTTCCTTTCCTCAGGGAATTGAAAGATGCCCTGTCAGAGCAAGGAAATCTTGGGAATAGTCCAAATCAGCATGATTAAGATTGAGGATACATATACTTCAGTATTATGTTCTCCTTGGACTTAACTCTACATAATTCTACTTCTGGAAATGCAGCTCAGAATATGGTATATAGGTAAAAAAACAACAGTACATTGTGCATGTAAGCATGGTCATGATGCTTTTGACTTCAAATAATGCTACATTATTTCAAGATGCCACATTATTTCAAGATGCCACATTATTTCAAGATAATGCCACATTATCTCAAGATAATGCCACATTATCTCAAGATAATGCTACATTATCTCAAGAACTTGAAACACTTAAGCAAAAAATGTTTAGTTTAAAAAATAATGCAGTGTTAAAAGACCAGCAAATTGTACACATTCAAAATCAACTTATACAAACAATTCAGGAATATATTGCTTCGAAAAAACACCTTAATGAAAATAGCATAGCATTGAACGACTTAAGAGTGTCGCTGAAATTGCCAAAAGCTGAAATAAAACATAGAGACCAAATAATAACTTCTTTGAAAAGGAAAATACATGATCTAGAAAATGACCAGGATGAAGACTATGAGGTGGAAGAGATGATAGAAGTAAATGAGGTGAAGGAGGAGGAAGAAGAGAAGGAGGAAGGAACCACAAAGGAAAACGAGATGCAGGAGGAGGAAGAGGAGGAGGAGGAGGAAGAGACCACAAAGGAAAATGAGATGCAGGAGGAGGAAGAGGAAGAGGAGGAGGAGGAAGAGACCACAAAGGAAAACGAGATGCAGGAGGAGGAAGAGGAAGAGGAGGAGGAAGAGACCACAAAGGAAAATGAGATGCAGGAGGAGGAGGAGGAATGGGCCATAGAAGAAAATATGGATGAGGAAGAGGAAGGAGATATAGAAGAAAGTATGGATGAGGAAGAGGAACAGGAAGTAAACGCATAAGAAAATGAGAAGGGAGTTCAAGAAGTTAGTGGAGTCATACAAAATCCAATTTCACCAGGAACACAAAGAAGATTAAGCTTGGTTAAAGATAAGATTGGTTCTTACTTTATGTTATCATTTCTCTGATTATCATCTTGTATATATTAACAAGGATACATCAGTCACATAATGTATTTATTTATATTTAAAACACATCATAATAATAATAATAATACCTCAAACAGTATTAAAACTGTTATCATACAATGACATGCGTTAAGAAACATAAATTTAGATTATTTATCCAGTAAAACAGGCTTCTTCGTGATTTATATTTCTAAAAGCATAACTGTATACATGTGGTGAAGTAAAACAACAAAACCCACATGTTTTAAATACAAGTTGGAATAATAAATGCCAAACTGAATACCGCCATGATTTTTCAATCTTCACAAAGAAACCTTTACCCACCCACCCCTTCATTTCTTATAACACCTCTAATTTTTTTTCAGCATCATCATTGGGTAGTGTAGTAGGATTATGCTGCTTAATGTTGATTGGAGTATTGTTGAAATGGTGCGTGGCTAAATTAAGAGATCGCTGAAAAAAACTTTTAACTTTCACATCCTTAACATCTGTTCCATCATCTGATGCATCAACTGTCCCATCACCTCAACCACCTATGAGTACACCTACATCCAATATTGAAGCTTCTGTTAGCATGTTTGATACTTCCGCCATTGAAATGGAAGAAATTTCTTTCATTGCATCACGTACCAGGTCTAAGATCTAAATGGTTTTAATTCAATCTTGATGCTTTTCTCATAAAGTTTCCATCATGGTATTTTATTCATTGTTAGTCAATGTTGCTAAACTAAAATATAATTAAAAAATACATTTTAGAATAAATGTCTCCAGGATGTCTGCCATTTTCTTTTGAAATATACATTATGAATATTATTCTTATAATTTTTTTCACATTATTTTGACTAATGGTAATGGGGTACACTTGTTTTTTAATGAAAAAAATGAAATGTTGTTTACAGTCTCCAGGATGTCTACCATTTCTTTTGAAATATATATTAAGAGTATCATTTTTCCATTATGTTTGATTGCTAATAATATTGTGACCGGGATCCTTTTTGTTTATTATATTTATATTTCATATTAATAATATCTCATAATCACTCGCTTGGCTCGGCCATGGGGAATTAGCCAAAAGCAAACACAAGTCACTATTTCCATTCAACGTGTTGTTTATTTTCTATTCACTCATTTAATATTATAAGTCCACATTGTAACTTTACTTTATTATTATCCTAGTTCTATCCTTTTCAATATATAACTGAAACCTTTCTTTTATAACTCCGAAACACTCTTCTACCTAGCTCAAACCTTGCTGACTATATATAAAAACCCTTTTCCAATTCCCGCTCATTTCTAAGCACCATCCTCTTACATCTAGACACACCCAAAATCATACATACAAAACCCTACCATCCAATCAGATATTTATATTAACCTGTCTATAATCATTAAATAAAGATTATCCTAGTAGTCCAGCATCAGCCTTAACAAAGTATTGCATTAATTAATACCTGCTGTATAATAGATAAGTGTGACTATTTTCACTTTGATGATCTAGACTGTAGCAAATTAAATCTATAACCAGATTGTCCCACACTGGGTTCAATGTACCAACATCAATGAACAAGCTCTGGGATCAGCAATATTAAATCTTACTTATCATAAAATTTATAAAATCATTATCATTATTTATCATTAGGTTACACATTCTCCCTCTCTCACTAAATTTGCTCCGCAAATTAAAATAACAATTTCAAAGTAAAATTGGTGACAATTAGCAATAAAACTTCACAAAAACAATGTGGACAACATTTCAAACACAACTATACATAAAAGAATTTAAAACATCATATGGGTATTATAAACATAAACATATCAATTTTACTGTTCAAATTAATATTATTAATAAAACATATCAATGTTTATTGAATGCGTTTTCTTTCTGTCAAGTTTAAAATTGTTCACTTTCAGAATCACTCAGTTTTCTCAAAACAGTGTAAGTTATTCAGCATTTAATAATCCAATATAAAATTTCACTTTCAAAATGATGTTAGTTCCTTATTTCGACTTTCCTTTCACATGAATTTCAGTTCATACTATGCTATACATGATGTTCAGTTCACATACTATGTCACACACATTTAGGTAATTTGTCATTTTGTAACATAGGATCACTTTTTCTCATTTTATAGGTATACACAAAATTGTATATACAACCTATGGTCTAAGCGCAAGCTTAAGAATGCCATAGAAAAACACATTACATTACAATTTCTATAACGTATATATATGTACTTTAAGTAGGTGAAAAAGGATGGGAGACACACCCTCCCAGAGGGTTTTTCCTCCTCCCTAATTTTGGCGCTTTTTTTCAAATTTGGCGCTTTTTTCAAATTTGGCGCTTTTTTTCAAATTTGGCGCCTTTTTTCAAATTTGGCGCCTTTTTTTAAATTTGGCGCCTTTTTTCAAATTTGGCGCTTTTTTTCTTCAAATTTGGTGCTTTTTTTCAAATTTAGTGCCTTTGCTAAATCATAATTTCCGCCGCTATGTTCGTCGCCATTTTTTTTATCATGCGATTATACGTGCATACATATATATGTGGAAAAACTGATTCTAAAAATGCCGAAGCTTTTTAGGGTTCGCAAAAGCGTTTCAGAGCGCTAAGTAATAACAGGCGCTGTATATAGGTAGAGACCAGAAACACTCAATTTACTGTATGTGGACATTTTGCTCCAATATCATAGAAACATAAAACCAAATCGCATAAATCACACAGATATTAATCATATGGTGATATAAATAAATTTATATGAAGAAGACATTAATCACATAATGATTTATATAAATGAATCAGCACGTTTACACTTTAAGCATTTGAAAGGAATAATTAACTTTTTTTTTTTTTTTGAAAGGAATAATTAACTTTTTTTGTGAAAAAGCGGTCAACTAGTTTATATACGTATTTGATACAATATAAGTTATTGATATGATGACCTAGATAAAATACGCTGTCAGCAACATTTCTTTTAACTTAAAAAACCTCTGAGAAAGCACAAGCTATTATCTAATTGCATGTTCAACTTTCTTAATATAGCCTTTGAGAGCATGTGTTATGGGTGTTTATACATTTTTATTGAATCGTTTCCATTTACATATGTATTGTATTGTGTCATCGACACTCTATTGAATTGTTTCATCGGCATTTTATTGAATTGGTCCCACTCAAATAAACTGTCATAAAAGCATTGCAACTATTGTCATTGTTTTTAATATGTCTTTGTTTTTAATATGTGTCCGTGACATAGCTAGCTAGTCACGATTAAACTGCTGATATATTGCATTTGCACACATATCACGAGTACTCTATATGTTCATTTCTATAACAAAATCGCTGACCACACAATTGTAGTGATTTTAGATTACCCACAATGATGTTAGATGACACGCAATGATAACCTACTAGTTTGACATACTAGTTTAGCATGCGGTGATCGAAGTTAATATATTTTTGAAAAATTAATAAAAGTCAAAAGTAACATTAGTAAAAAGTAACACACCCTACTCACGTCTCGAATCACGGCCGGAGTCTTACGATGACACACTGATAACCTGAATCCAATTCTTTTGTGTATGAATTTTTTTTTTTCAAGTGCAAATCTACATAATATTTACTTTTTAATTTTACTTAAACGAATGAAAAAAAGCCGTCCTTCACCTCACTTTCTTCACCTCGCCTGAAAGTTTCAAAGACTTGAGAAGTATTATAAAAAGTCCTTGCTACCCATATTTAGAACCAATTTCTACGTTTCACACTATAACAAACTAGCGAACATATTATAAACTATGGTCGATCAGGTTATGGATAAGTTCATTGATTTTATGAAGTCTATGCATGAAGCATCGGAATTGCACATTTATCATGGAAAGTCTGCTACTGCCAAGACATTGGATATTTACTCTGAAAGACTAATAAGATTAGAACGAAAAAACAAGAAACTAAAAACAGAACTATTTGAAACAAGAAGTGATAAGATGAATATTCATGCAGAGTTGCTGCGATTGAGGGAAGAGTGTGCTGAAATGTATGAGAGTAATACAAAACTCCATGCTGAAAATGTGAATTTAGAGAATGATGTTTCGAACTATAGAGATGATTTTTTTGTAATAGCGAAACCAAAACCATATTACACGGCAACTAAAGTTGATGTTGGCACCAGTAACGATGCTGATGTGGGTGGTGATGTGGATGGTGATGATGCTAATGATGATGCCGGTGAAGGCAGTGAAGTAAGCCACCGAACTCCATCTCATGAAGTGGATGGGGCTACACCTCAATTTCTGGTGTGGTTCTAGATGAAGGCCTTGTAATCGATCTGACAGAAAGTCAGAAACGATGATATCTGAAACTACGGAATGATGTTTTTGGAGAAGATGAAGAAGAAGAAAGTATTCTGAAGCACTCCATCCCCATTACACCACTTGTAAGACATAACGCGGAAAGCATTGAAAAGATGACTATTCCAGAAATCCAAAAGAAGGTATCAGAGTTGCTTGAAATAATTCCAGATTGAATGCAGTACGATTACCATCGCCAACTGTTCCAAAATGAAATTTTAGGAAAGACAGACAGGTTCCTTTCCTCAGGGAATTGAAAGATGCCCTGTCAGAGCAAGGAAATCTTGGGAATAGTCCAAATCAGCATGATTAAGATTGAGGATACATATACTTCAGTATTATGTTCTCCTTGGACTTAACTCTACATAATTCTACTTCTGGAAATGCAGCTCAGAATATGGTATATAGGTAAAAAAACAACAGTACATTGTGCATGTAAGCATGGTCATGATGCTTTTGACTTCAAATAATGCCACATTATTTCAAGATGCCACATTATTTCAAGATGCCACATTATTTCAAGATAATGCCACATTATCTCAAGATAATGCTACATTATCTCAAGAACTTGAAACACTTAAGCAAAAAATGTTTAGTTTAAAAAATAATGCAGTGTTAAAAGACCAGCAAATTGTACACATTCAAAATCAACTTATACAAACAATTCAGGAATATATTGCTTCGAAAAAACACCTTAATGAAAATAGCATAGCATTGAACGACTTAAGAGTGTCGCTGAAATTGCCAAAAGCTGAAATAAAACATAGAGACCAAATAATAACTTCTTTGAAAAGGAAAATACATGATCTAGAAAATGACCAGGATGAAGACTATGAGGTGGAAGAGATGATAGAAGTAAATGAGGTGAAGGAGGAGGAAGAAGAGAAGGAGGAAGGAACCACAAAGGAAAACGAGATGCAGGAGGAGGAAGAGGAGGAGGAGGAAGAGACCACAAAGGAAAATGAGATGCAGGAGGAGGAAGAGGAAGAGGAGGAGGAGGAAGAGACCACAAAGGAAAACGAGATGCAGGAGGAGGAAGAGGAAGAGGAGGAGGAAGAGACCACAAAGGAAAATGAGATGCAGGAGGAGGAGGAGGAATGGGCCATAGAAGAAAATATGGATGAGGAAGAGGAAGGAGCTATAGAAGAAAATATGGATGAGGAAGAGGAACAGGAAGTAAACGCATAAGAAAATGAGAAGGGAGTTCAAGAAGTTAGTGGAGTCATACACGATCCAATTTCACCAGGAACACAAAGAAGATTAAGCTTGGTTAAAGGTAAGATTGGTTCTTACTTTATGTTATCATTTCTCTGATTATCATCTTGTATATATTAACAAGGATACATCAGTCACATAATGTATTTATTTATATTTAAAACACATCATAATAATAATAATAATACCTCAAACAGTATTAAAACTGTTATCATACAATGACATGCGTTAAGAAACATAAATTTAGATTATTTATCCAGTAAAACAGGCTTCTTCGTGAATTATATTTCTAAAAGCATAACTGTATACATGTGGTGAAGTAAAACAACAAAACCCACATGTTTTAAATACAAGTTGGAATAATAAATGCCAAACTGAATACCGCCATGATTTTTCAATCTTCACAAAGAAACCTTTACCCACCCACCCCTTCATTTCTTATAACACCTCTAATTTTTTTTTCAGCATCATCATCGGGTAGTGTAGTAGGATTATGCTGCTTAATGTTGATTGGAGTATTGTTGAAATGGTGCGTGGCTAAATTAAGAGATCGCCGAAAAAAACTTTTAACTTTCACATCCTTAACATCTGTTCCATCATCTGATGCATCAACTGTCCCATCATCTCAACCACCTATGAGTACACCTACATCCAATATTGAAGCTTCTGTTAGCATGTTTGATACTTCCGCCATTGAAATGGAAGAAACTTCTTTCATTGCATCACGTACCAGGTCTAAGATCTAAATGGTTTTAATTCAATCTTGATGCTTTTCTCATAAAGTTTCCATCATGGTATTTTATTCATTGTTAGTCAATGTTGCTAAACTAAAATATAATTAAAAAATACATTTTAGAATAAATGTCTCCAGGATGTCTGCCATTTTCTTTTGAAATATGCATTATGAATATTATTCTTATAATTTTTTTCACATTATTTTGACTGATGGTAATGGGGAACACACCTGTTTTTTAATGAAAAAAATAAAATGTTGTTTACAGTCTCCAGGATGTCTACCATTTCTTTTGAAATATATATTAAGAGTATCATTTTTCCATTATGTTTGATTGTTAATAATATTGTGACCGGGATCCTTTTTGTTTATTATATTTATATTTCATATTAATAATATCTCATAATCACTCGCTTGGCTCGGCCATGGGGAATTAGCCAAAAGCAAACACAAGTCACTATTTCCATTCAACGTGTTGCTTATTTTCTATTCACTCATTTAATATTATAAGTCCACATTGTAACAAAGTATTGCATTAATTAATACCTGCTGTATAATAGATAAGTGTGACTATTTTCACTTTGATGATCTAGACTGTAGCAAATTAAATCTATAACCAGATTGTCCCACACTGGGTTCAATGTACCAACATCAATCAACAAGCTCTGGGATCAACAATATTAAATCTTACTTATCATAAAATTTATAAAATCATTATCATTATTTATCATTAGGTTACACATTCTCCCTCTCTCACTAAATTTGCTCCGCAAATTAAAATAACAATTTCAAAGTAAAATTGGTGACAATTAGCAATAAAACTTCACAAAAACAATGTGGACAACATTTCAAACACAACTATACATAAAAGAATTTAAAACATCATATGATATTATAAACATAAACATATCAATTTTACTGTTCAAATTAATATTATTAATAAAATCATATCAATGTTTATTGAATGCGTTTTCTTTCTGTCAAGTTTAAAATTGTTCACTTTCAGAATCACTCAGTTTTCTCAAAACAGTGTAAGTTATTCAGCATTTAATAATCCAATATAAAATTTCACTTTCAAAATGATGTTAGTTCCTTATTTCGACTTTCCTTTCACATGAATTTCAGTTCATACTATGCTATACATGATGTTCAGTTCACATACTATGTCACACACATTTAGGTAATTTGTCATTTTGTAACATAGGATCACTTTTTCTCATTTTATAGGTATACACAAAATTGTATATACAACCTATGGTCTAAGCGCAAGCTTAAGAATGCCATAGAAAAACACATTACATTACAATTTCTATAACGTATATATATGTACTTTAAGTTGGTGAAAAAGGATGGGAGACACACCCTCCCAGAGGGTTTTTCCTCCTCCCTAATTTTGGCGCTTTTTTTCAAATTTGGCGCTTTTTTCAAATTTGGCGCTTTTTTTCAAATTTGGCGCTTTTTTAAAAATTTGGCGCCTTTTTTTAAATTTGGCGCCTTTTTCAAATTTGGCGCTTTTTTTCTTCAAATTTGGTGCTTTTTTTCAAATTTAGTGCCTTTGCTAAATTATAATTTCCGCCGCTATGTTCGTCGCCATTTTTTTTATCACGCGATTATACGTGCATACAGTACAGCTCACGCGAAACCCACACTTTACTCTTTCACGCCGAGTGAGGAATTCAGAAATCGCGTAATTACGCGGAGTTTGGACGATAAAACTACGCCGAGTGGAAATCAGCTACGTGACGAACGACTAGCGTAACTTCGCCGAGATACTCCGCGTAGACGAACTCGGCATTCGCCGAGTCGTCAATTATACAGGTAAATGACCTTTTTAGCGGACTTGAACGAACGACTAGCGTAACTTCGCGGCGATACTCCGCGTAGACGAACTCGGCATTCGCCGAGTCGTCAATTATTCAGGTAAATTACCTTTTTATCGGACTTGAATATTTATGTCTGAAACAGTGATGAACGGCATTCGTACAGGTAATGTACATCTGCATAGATCTACGTGTTTTATTTGTATTGTTGTAATGTACACTGTGCGTGAAAGTAATAAAGTTACCTTATAGTTGACGTTTGTGATGCTGTACTCTCAAATGCAATTAAACACAACTGTCATGAGGACGAAATAAATATTAAGTTTTAATCTGTAACGGCAACCAATGCTAGCTTCCAAACACAAAACTTAAATACACACTCTATTTCTTAGCACACGTTGTCTTACACGTTGTCAAGCGCGTTGCCATGGTCAGGACTCTGAATCAGGCGTTTTCATGTGTATTGAGCATGTGTATTGAGCAGTTACGATATTGTAAACATGTACTCTACATGTACATGTCGCAGTAACCCGGTTAGATCACGCTTCCATTACACTAGTATAGATAATTAGGGACGTGTCGTGGTATTCTCTTGGATAAATAAAAATGTTCTCTTGGATAAATAAAAATGTTATGTAATATATATACTGAGTAAAGTACAGTATATACATGTATGTAAATTTATACATATTTCGTTTGCGTGCCTGATTGCCTTAGATGTTTTGTGGTATGAACCTAGGTAAGTGGATTTTAAGACCAACTTTATCAAAAATATTTGCTGATTTTGTCGTGGGTTGATCAACAAAAAAAGTTGATACTGGCCTTATAATTCCTTAATTTCAAGTTATTTGAAAAAAAACAACAACATGAAAATGTTCAAAAGTATGGGGTTTTTTTTTTTATGAACAGCACCTGCTGCAATCCGTCGCACCAATAATAATACATAATAAAATATTTAACACTGCAGTAGGCTATCTATTTATAAAAATGATGTAAAATTATCCTTTAACCTAGTAACCAGGGCATCCATTATTGTTAACAGAAGTTTGGTCGTAGAAACACTTTAAAAAAGTATAAAAGTCGAACAGGAAAAGCAGCTTCCCCAGAATACAGTTAACTCTAAAACACGCAAAACGACAAACATGAATGGAAATGTTAATAAGGAATATGACGTCAAAAACACACAAAGAAAGGTTGACAATAGGGCTGTCGTCTTCAAACGGTCATTGGCAAAAAAAAACGGGGGTTTAAACCAGGTTATAGGGTGCACCAAACCTCACACACCCTACTGTCATCCCAAACTCGAAGCTAGTTTTGGGAGTATAACTCATTCCTTCTGATTCATATGGTGTAGTCTAGTCGATATATCGCAACATCTACATCATTCTTGGTTTGTGATCACTCAGTTACATATTAACATCTGCTAACAAACACTAAACTATTGTGAATTAATAAGAAAAACACTAAACTATTGCACGTGAATTAATAAGAAACAAAAAACACAGTCCTCATGTTTTAATATACAAGCATGTTTTATTTGTGATATTGTGAATACTGTTACTAGTAACAATGACACTTAGAGCTACTAAACAAGGAAGATACTTGCTTCCTGGTTCAGTACGACGTCGACAAGAAGCACCAAATGCGCACGAGCAGCTTTTTCAGAACGTCGGAAAAGGTGACGTTTTGTACACATTTGTATGATATCGCTGGTTTTTTTTTTTTGGATTTTAAGCCATTTTCATTACATATATTTGTCTTAATAACTGAGGAAGACTGTGTCCATTAAGTTAAACCATGCAGTATCTTACGCGATTTAAAAAAAGTAATTAAATTGGTCTAAAGACATCGCCCTGGCAAATTCCTCTATTCACGAATTAAATCGTAGTTTTAGTGGGAGGGTGACTTTTTTTTTTACAATTGTGTCTACCTGCATATTAAATCGTAGTTTTAGTCGGAGGGGGACTTCTTTTTTAATAGTGTCTACCTGCATCTATTGGTTCTTATCGATGTTTAATAATGATCTTATGCCTGATTAATATTGAATTTATCAAACGAGTTGGATAAAATTATATGATGTGAGGCTATGCGAGAATTTTATCCAAATTGTTCAATAAATTCAATATATAGTGAAGGGGATCTCGTTGATTTCCGTAATCCATGATGTTTTTTACAATTGTGACTACATGCATCTATTGTAGTTTTTCGTTATCAATGTTTAATATATAATGATCTTACACGAGTGCCTGATTAATATTGAATTTATCAAACGATCGAGTTGGATAAGTACTGCGTCCATTAAGTTAACCAAGCAACATCTTACGCGATTTACATATTCCAAAAGTAATTAAATACATCTAATGTCATCGCCCTGGCGAATTCCCTTATTCACAAATTTAACAAAAGTAAAACTGAAATAAGCCTGAATATTTTTACATGTAACTTGCAGTTGAATATGTCTAAACACTTTTATCTAGACTGTGCTATACTTGAATATTAAATACAAAACGTGTGTATTGATCTATGCCATACTCATAGCGGGCACGCGGGTATACAATAGGAAATAAAATGAATCTGATTGCACTTGTTTTTCGTTATCTCCGGTACTATTCTGCACATAATCAACAGATACATGTACATGACATGATGTACGAACTTGTGCACCGATATAAATCTATTAGCTGATCAAACTTTTACCTGAAAAGAAAGTTGTAATATGTTTAGAAAGCAATATATTGCACTGAATTGCCAATTCCGATAACTACGTTAATTTGAAGGCTTTTGGTGAAATATAAATGGTTGGGCAATTTAAGTGTAAAACAGTTTACATTATCTAAATTACGTATTTTAATTGAATTAAATTGGAATATATATATAGTCGGTGCGATTATAAATTCCAATTTAATTCAATTAAACAGCAAGGTCATTTTAAAGGTTTACACATCTTGTGCATGTAATTGGTAGACCTCTACTTGTTTTTATCAATATAATGTTGCTTCATAATTTGATTAATACTCCTCGTCACAATCAAGCATTTGTTGTGTGCGCGTGCCTATATGGATACTGCGTCCATTAAGTTATACCAAGCAACATCTTACGCGATTTACATATTCCAAAAGTAATTAAATACGTCTAAAGACATCGCCCTGGCGAATTCCCTAATTCACAAATTTAACAAAAGTAAAACTGAAATAAGCCTGAATATTTTTACATGTAACTTGCAGTTGAATATGTCTATACACTTTTATCTAGACTGTGCTATACTTGAATATTAAACGTGTGTATTGATCTAAGCCATACTCATAGCGGACACGCGGGTATACAATAGGAAATGAAATTAATTTGATTGCACTTGTTTTTCGTTATCTCCGGTACTATTCTGCACATAATCAACAGATACATGTACATGACATGATGTACGAACTTGTACACCGATATAAATCTATTTGCTGATCAAACTTCTACCTGAAAAGAAAGTTGTAATATGTTTAGAAAGCAATATATTGCACGTTAATTTCAAGGCTTTTGGTGAAATATAAACGGTTGGGCAATTTAAGTGTAAAACAGTTTACATTATCTAAATTACGTATTTTAATTGAAATAAATTGGAATAATTCCAATTTAATTCAATTAAACAGCAAGATCATTTTAAAGGTTTACACATCTTGTGCATGTAATTGGTGGACCTCTACTTGTTTATATCAATATAATGTTGCTTCATAATTTGATTAATACTCCTCGTCACAATCAAGCATTTGTTGTGTGTGCGTGCCTATATGGATACTGCGTCCATTAAGTTATACCAAGCAACATCTTACGCGATTTACATATTCCAAAAGTAATTAAATACGTCTAAAGACATCGCCCTGACGAATTCCCTTATTCACAAATTTAACAAAAGTAAAACTGAAATAAGCCTGAATATTTTTACATGTAAATTGCAGTTGAATATGTCTATACACTTTTATCAAGACTGTGCTATACTTGAATATTAAATATAAAACGTGTGTATTGATCTATGCCATACTCATAGCGGGCACGCGGGTATACAATAGGAAATGAAATGAATCTGATTGCACTTGTTTTTCGTTATCTCCGGTACTATTCTGCACATAATCAACAAATACATGTACATGACATGATGTACGAACTTGTGCACCGATATAAATCTATTTGCTGATCAAACTTTTACCTGAAAAGAAAGTTGTAATATGTTTAGAAAGCAATATATTGCACTGAATTGCCAATTCCGATAACTACGTTAATTTGAAGGCTTTTGGTGAAATATAAATGGTTGGGCAATTTAAGTGTAAAACAGTTTACATTATCTAAATTACGTATTTAAAGGCCCGGTCACACCGCCCGAACTTTGTTGGAGCGTTCCTTGAACGGTAGGGAGAGGGGACCGAATTTCGACAACGCTCGTCACCGCGCACAAAATTGGAAAAAAATCGAAAACACGGGCGTTGCCTTAGCGGTGCACCGCTGAAGCCGGCGTTGCTATAGCGTTGGCTTAACGGTAGCGAGCGGTAGCGAGCGTTGGTTTAGCGGTGACGCGAGCGTTGATAGAGCGGCGTTCTGCGCATGCGGGCGTTTGCTCGGCGGGGGTTTAAAGTTGGTTTAGCGGCATACCGCTTTTGACTACGGACCTGAACGGATCGCTTTCATAGAAGTTCTGATAGATTTTTGATAGAAGTCGATAGTTGAAGTTCGTCATGCCACGTGGACAAAAGAAGAGGAAGGCTGGAGAAGGAAAGGCAGCAGCCTCCAAGAAGATCATTACTGAGCAGGCAGCTGAACCAATGGAGTCAGGTAAATATATGTGGCCCACTGGTTGTGTCAAGAAATATTTAACAAATGTGAAAAAATACTGTTATGTATTTTACTTCAACATTTTTAATTTATTATTCCATTGTTATATTTTGCAGAGACCAGTCAGGCCACACCAGAAGCCACTGCTAGCACAGCCACTGTTAACACAGCCACAGCCACTGCTACCACAGCCACTGCTAACACAGCCACAGCCACTGCTACCACAGCCCAGGCAGGGGCAGCTGCTGATGAAGGTAATCACGAATGAAAATGTATGAAATTTAATAATAATAATAATAATAATAATAATAATAATAATAATAACCATAATCTTTCTTTCACGTTGACATTGCTCATTTATTATTTATTTGTTATATTTTGCAGACTCTCATGACGAGCCCGAGGAGGCCCTGACACAGGACCAGCCTGACGATGAGGAGCTACCCCCTGGTGATGACCAACCTGAGGAGGGCCGTGCTGCTGCTGGTGCTGAAGGTAATTATAATGTGATGAATGCAATGAGAAATCAATACAAATTGATCTAAATAATATATGTTTCATTTATACATTTATTATGTTTATTCAATTGTTATATTTTTCAGACTCTGACTCTCAGCACCCACACTTGGAGAGGGACGATGAACAGCGTCAGCCTCAGAAAAAGTCTCGCCGCAAGGCCCTCCTGCTCGACAATGACACTCAGGAGCAACTCATCGAGTGGGTCCGGGAGCACGAACTTTTGTGGAGGAAGGGGGCCACCGACTACAAGGATACAAAGAAGAAGACGGAGCTTTGGACCAGGAAGGCAAGAGAGCTGGACATTGAGGAGGGAGCTGAAGCTCTCAGGACATGGTGGAAGTCAGTCCGGGACCTCTACGCTAAGCTTCTCTCCAAGAAGTCTGGCCAGGCTGCAGCGAACTTGACGGACAGAGAACTGTTCATCCAGAGGAACTGCGCCTTCATGCACAAGGAGGTGAAGCCCAGGAAAGGTCAGCCACTTAGAAGCATACTCCTCACACAGGAACCTGTAGCCAGCCAGCCTCCAGCAGGCCAGCCCTCGGCGTCGGCCAGCACCTCTCGCCAGCCTTCCCACGACGTCGAGGAACAGGAAGAGGACGAGGGCTCCCTCTCGCTCATTGAAACTCAAGCGGCAGTCACGAGGTCCCAGGGCACCCCCTCACCAGTTCCCTCCTCCACCACCACCAGACCACGCCGTGCCGCCACCAGAGCCGAGCCTGAAGACTCCCCTGCGATGCTGGAGATGAGGGATAGTATGAAGGCCACCAACGCCCTCATGGAGAGACTGGTCCAAGCCCAGGAGATCAGCCATGAAAGGCAGCCCTTCATCACGTACATGTCCCAGTCTCTCCAAGGACTACCTGAGGCCCAGTACCAGTTCACAGTGGAGAGGATGACGGCCATCCTCCACGAGATGCAGCGACCCATCCCCCACCCCCTTCCTCCAGCATCAGCACTTTCACCCACGCTCACCTTCTACCAGCAGCAGCAGCCGTATTACTTCCAGCCCCAGCCTCAGCATCACGACTTCCAGCAGCAGCCTCTCGACTTCCAGCAACAGTCTCAGCCTGAGCATCAGACTCAGCACTTCCAGCAATTGCAGACACCCAGAGTCAGCCAGCCATCCTCCACCCCAAGGAGCTCCAACGAAGGCCTCATGTTGTCAGACACGCAGAACTTTTTCTCCATTAACCACACCAACATGAGCGCCGTCAGCGAGGGGGGGATTCTCCAGGACCTCCAGAGGCAGCAGATGAACGCTCCACCCATACCAATCACCACCTCAGCTCAAGGGACTGCTGATGTACTTGCAGAGATGAGGGCCACCATCGAGGAGAATTGAGACTGCTTGTGATGTGTTGAAGGGACTGCTCAGATATTTCATGTGATTTTTGTTTAAGGGATGAGCTGGCCAGCTGTTTTGATGTTTGCTGTTTATTGTTTGCATGTGCACTTGTGTGTTTGGGTGGTCTCAAAAGCTTTGAGCTTTAATAAACAGCATTTTTATTAAACTACTCTTGACTACTTTTGTTTGTATCTTATATTTGTATTGTTGCTACTGTATTATTTTGTCCTTTTCAGGACCATGATGTAAAACAGCCATTGTGCTGATACATGTTTTTATCCTGAATACATATTTTGAAACAACAACAACAACAAGATTAAAGACCTTTATTGGAACTTCTAACTTTAACAAAAAACCTTCAAGTATTAAACAAGACATGTTTTAAATATAAAGTGCTTTTATTAAAGGTATATAGGCTGTTTAAAACACCCAATCAATTCTACTTGTTGGTGTATGGTTATCCATAAGTGACAATTTAATGAGAATTCGTGAGATAAACGGATTCAAATTTATGTTTATTTAGTTTGTATTACCGTTTGAAAAATCAAGTACATTGTTTACATTTTGTGATCCGTTTGTCTACCGACTAGGTACGGACGCGTACGGCAATAATCGTGGGTAGTCGGCGATCTAAAAATAAAAACAGTCAAAACAAACAAGGTCAAAATTCATCCATTCACCATTGTTGTTGGTATGTATATGACAGATCGATTGTAGCATTGTATGACGAGCACAGCGACTCAGACCAAAGATAATGTATTTTGTGTTTAACAATGTGACACTACTACGCATATTATGCTTGGTTTTCCTCAAAGGAAACAAACACATTTCGATGTTAAGTTTGGCCGCATTAAATACACGAAATAATCGAGCATCGCGGTCGATCAAGTGTTAATTATCCGTTAAGGTGGTGCGGCAAAAACACAGCTTATTCCAAATAATTGACAAAATGGGGCATAATGTATTGGTACTTTAAACCTATATAAAATACACTGTGCAATACCTTGAAATCATATAGTCTAGTATATAACGAACAATACAATAAAGATGATAAAACATTTTTTTAGAATATGTATTTTCAATGGCGTTCGAGAAATTGGTAAGTAAAACAGAACCGAGGAAATATTAATTCGTTTATATACTACCTTAAGTTCCCACACGCCATTTGTTTTGATATTTGAAGCTCGTTCCTGATCACGTGACCAATCCCGATTCCCTTCCGGTTGTTTCCGAGGTTATTTCGGAGATTTACGTTACGGCAGCGGACCGAATGTGTTGTTGATGTTATTGTTATTGTTTCAAATGTCAATAGGTGACCGCTAACAACTTTGATCAAATGTATTATTTTTATTCGACTATGTTGGCTATCAGGTAGTGGAGCTATGAGAAGTGTTCAAGGGGCTTAGTTCAATGTATTATTTAGGTTGCTGTTTGTAAATATAAACAAATCTGCTGACCAAAGCCGCCTATATAGCTTTAATGTAGTATGACATCAAGAATGAATCGTATCACAAATTTCTTTAATAATCTCTCATAACATTTCAATCAAACACAAGCACAATTTGTTCATTGCATTTCCAATACTGGGGCCCCATTAACGTTCGAGTTCCTTTAACAATATCAAATAACATTTACAACAAAGTAATAAACATGAGTATATATAATATGTACAATGCACAAGTGTCTCCTCAGTGTTCTGCACAGTGTTCAGTTGATAGCCACCATTCTCTCCTGCCAGTCCACTGATCCTGTTGGGGAGTTGCACCAATGCTTGAGTAGGTTTCGCTGCCTCTTCCCATCACGTGAGGCTGTGTTGGGGCCTTGCACAATGATAGTGTCCTCCAAGTTCCGTCCTTCTCTCCATGTCCCAGGCTGCAGGTTCCCATCTGGTTGTGCACGGTCCACAAGTCTGTTCTGGAGCACTGGGAAGCGGGTGCGCATCAGGTTGTGGAGGATGCAGCAAGCTTCCACGATGGTTCTGACAGTTTCATGGTGATGTTGCATGGTGGTGAGCAGAATCTGGAACCTGTTGGCCAGGATGCCGAAGGCGTTCTCCACGACCCGTCTTGCCCTGGACAGCCGATAGTTGAAGATGCGCTCTTCATGGGTGAGGTTTTTGGTGCTGTACGGCTTCATGAGGTAGGTCCGCAGTGAGAAGGCGTCATCCCCGATGATGAAGTAAGGCACATCCTGATTGTCATTGGGTAGGGGGTCTGGCTGAGGAAAGGCATGAATCCTGTTCTGGTCCAGCCCACGATGGAGATCACTTTCGTTGTAGATCTGAGCGTCTGAGGATGAGCCATTGCCTGATAGGTCAATGTAGGTGAACTTGTAGTCAGCATCCACCATGGCAAACAGGATCACGCTGTAAAAGCCTTTGTAGTTGTAGAATTCTGAGCCAGAGTTACGAGGAGCTTTACAGGCCACGTGCTTGCCATCAATGGCACCAACTGTGTGGGGAAAGTTCCATCTCTGGTACCATTGGTCAGCCAGGTCTCTCCATCCTTGTTCAGTTGTTGGGCAAAACAAGACTTCATCTGTGTACTCCTCAATGATGGCCTTTACCACTTCTCTGACTACCACACTGATGGTGTTGTGGGGAACCCTCCAGGCGTATTGCATGTTTCTGTATGTGTTACCAGAGGCCATGTGCCGTAGGGTGATTGCCACTTTGAGACCAGGTTTCAGGCTTGCTCGGTAATTGGTGTCTTGCTTGGTCAATCTGGGGGTCAGCCTCTGTACAACTTCATCAAACATGGCTGCTGGCATCCTCATGAAGTGCTGGAAGGCTCGTGGATCCTCATTCCTCAGCTCCACCATCAGCTTGTCATACAGTCCATGTTCAGGCCTTCTCAGTATCCACTGTCTGACCCACACAACTCTGTCTCTCCTTCTCTCTCTTCTCCTTCTGTCAACAGCTTGTTGCAATCTGAGGAGGTTCTGATTCTGCTGCTGGACTAGTGCACCAATCATAGCAAGTCTCTCAGCATCCATGGTAGTACAGTTTTACTGTAACTTTGAGCAAATTCGAATGAGGTCTGCACTCAACGGCAGCTCGATTCCAAATGGGCTCCTGGTCCATTTCTCCCCGTATCTATAGCCAAATTCTGGTCCCGCTCCGACACCTCCATACCAACGCCAAACCAAAGTTCATCACCGCAATGGATCGCTGCTTCAACGCCCGACACCGTTCCAGCAATCCGTGTCCGCTCGTAAAACGCTAACAACCGCTCCACCAAAGTTTGTGCAACGTTTAATCACCGCCCGGGCAAAGCTGGCGAAGCAGCGGTGGTCCAGCGTTCAAGATTTCTGCGTTGGCCTAGCGGACCCAAGCGTCCACGAACTTGCGTCTAGCGGTGCCAAACTTTGACTGGGCGTTGTTGGAGCGGTGGTGAACTTTGCCGGAGCGGAAAATTGCCCGCTCCTCACCGCTCGCAATATTTTGGGCAGCTCAAAACTTTCGGAGCGGTAGGAGGGACCATAAGCGGTGGCCGAGCGTATACGGCGTTGCCTTAACGGGGGCCAACTTCTGGTGAACGGTAACGAGCGGTGATGAAATTTTTTCACCGCTCCAGGAACGCTCCAGCAAAGTTCTTGCGGTGGGACCGGGCCTTTAATTGAATTAAATTGGAATATATATATATAGTCGGTGCGACTATAAATTCCAATTTAATTCAATTAAACAGCAAGGTCATTTTAAAGGTTTACACATCTTGTGCATGTAATTGGTAGACCTCTACTTGTTTTTATCAATATAATGTTGCTTCATAATTTGATTAATACTCGTCGTCACAATCAAGCATTTGTTGTGTGCGCGTGCCAATATTTATTACATTACATACATGTACTTGGTGGCCCGTGATTGGAAATATTCTATTCGATTCTAAAAAAAAATGGCCGACGTCAAAGGAAAATTAGTTAATTAAATTTTACGCCGAGATACGCGGCATCCTTCACGCCGAGGTACGCGGAGTTCACAGGTGTGCACTTTTGCTTAATTGGATTCTACGCGGAGTAACTCGGAGTGGTTGTCACTCGGCAATAGCGTACTTTCGCCGCGTGAATTCGCCGAGTACAAACACTGACTCCGCGTAGATACGCGCCAAACTCGATACGACCAAACTCGGCGAATCGAGTGAAGTGTGTGTTTCGCGTGAGCTGTACTGTACATATATATGTGGAAAAACTGATTCTAAAAATGCCGAAGCTTTTTAGGGTTCGCAAAAGCGTTTCAGAGCGCTAAGTAATAACAGGCGCTGTATATAGGTAGAGACCAGAAACACTCTATTTACTGTATGTGGACATTTTGCTCCAATATCATAGAAACATAAAACCAAATCGCATAAATCACACAGATATTAATCATATGGTGATATAAATAAATTTATATGAAGAAGACATTAATCACATAATGATTTATATAAATGAATCAGCACGTTTACACTTTAAGCATTTGAAAGGAATAATTAACTTTTTTTTTTTTTTTGAAAGGAATAATTAACTTTTTTTGTAAAAAAGCGGTCAACTAGTTTATATACGTATTTGATACAATATAAGTTATTGATATGATGACCTAGATAAAATACGCTGTCAGCAACATTTCTTTTAACTTAAAAAACCTCTGAGAAAGCACAAGCTATTATCTAATTGCATGTTCAACTTTCTTAATATAGCCTTTGAGAGCATGTGTTATCGGTGTTTATACATTTTTATTGAATTGTTTCCATTTACATATGTATTGTATTGTGTCATCGACACTCTATTGAATTGTTTCATCGGCATTTTATTGAATTGGTCCCACTCAAATAAACTGTCATAAAAGCATTGCAACTATTGTCATTGTTTTTAATATGTCTTTGTTTTTAATATGTGTCCGTGACATAGCTAGCTAGTCACGATTAAACTGCTGATATATTGCATTTGCACACATATCACGAGTACTCTATATGTTCATTTCTATAACAAAATCGCTGACCACACAATTGTAGTGATTTTAGATTACCCACAATGATGTTAGATGACACGCAATGATAACCTACTAGTTTGACATACTAGTTTAGCATGCGGTGATCGAAGTTAATATATTTTTGAAAAATTAATAAAAGTCAAAAGTAATATTAGTAAAAAGTAACACACCCTACTCACGTCTCGAATCACGGCCGGAGTCTTACAATGACACACTGATAACCTGAATCCAATTCTTTTGTGTATGAATTTTTTTTTTTCAAGTGCAAATCTACATAATATTTACTTTTTAATTTTACTTAAACGAATGAAAAAAAGCCGTCCTTCACCTCACTTTCTTCACCTCGCCTGAAAGTTTCAAAGACTTGAGAAGTATTATAAAAAGTCCTTGCTACCCATATTTAGAACCAATTTCTACGTTTCACACTATAACAAACTAGCGAACATATTATAAACTATGGTCGATCAGGTTATGGATAAGTTCATTGATTTTATGAAGTCTATGCATGAAGCATCGGAATTGCACATTTATCATGGAAAGTCTGCTACTGACAAGACATTGGATATTTACTCTGAAAGACTAATAAGATTAGAACGAAAAAACAAGAAACTAAAAACAGAACTATTTGAAACAAGAAGTGATAAGATGAATATTCATGCAGAGTTGCTGCGATTGAGGGAAGAGTGTGCTGAAATGTATGAGAGTAATACAAAACTCCATGCTGAAAATGTGAATTTAGAGAATGAAGTTTCGAACTATAGAGATGATTTTTTTGTAATAGCGAAACCAAAACCATATATCACGGCAACTAAAGTTGATGTTGGCACCAGTAACGATGCTGATGTGGGTGGTGATGTGGATGGTGATGATGCTAATGATGATGCCGGTGAAGGCAGTAAAGTAAGCCACCGAACTCCATCTCATGAAGTGGATGGGGCTACACCTCAATTTCTGGTGTGGTTCTAGATGAAGGCCTTGTAATCGATCTGACAGAAAGTCAGAAACGATGATATCTGAAACTACGGAATGATGTTTTTGGAGAAGATGAAGAAGAAGAAAGTATTCTGAAGCACTCCATCCCCATTACACCACTTGTAAGACATAACGCGGAAAGCATTGAAAAGATGACTATTCCAGAAATCCAAAAGAAGGTATCAGAGTTGCTTGAAATAATTCCAGATTGAATGCAGTACGATTACCATCGCCAACTGTTCCAAAATGAAATTTTAGGAAAGACAGACAGGTTCCTTTCCTCAGGGAATTGAAAGATGCCCTGTCAGAGCAAGGAAATCTTGGGAATAGTCCAAATCAGCATGATTAAGATTGAGGATACATATACTTCAGTATTATGTTCTCCTTGGACTTAACTCTACATAATTCTACTTCTGGAAATGCAGCTCAGAATATGGTATATAGGTAAAAAAACAACAGTACATTGTGCATGTAAGCATGGTCATGATGCTTTTGACTTCAAATAATGCTACATTATTTCAAGATGCCACATTATTTCAAGATGCCACATTATTTCAAGATAATGCCACATTATCTCAAGAACTTGAAACACTTAAGCAAAAAATGTTTAGTTTAAAAAATAATGCAGTGTTAAAAGACCAGCAAATTGTACACATTCAAAATCAACTAATACAAACAATTCAGGAATATATTGCTTCGAAAAAACACCTTAATGAAAATAGCATAGCATTGAACGACTTAAGAGTGTCGCTGAAATTGCCAAAAGCTGAAATAAAACATAGAGACCAAATAATAACTTCTTTGAAAAGGAAAATACATGATCTAGAAAATGACCAGGATGAAGACTATGAGGTGGAAGAGATGATAGAAGTAAATGAGGTGAGTTAGGAGGAAGAAGAGAAGGAGGAAGGAACCACAAAGGAAAACGAGATGCAGGAGGAGGAAGAGGAGGAGGAGGAAGAGACCACAAAGGAAAATGAGATGCAGGAGGAGGAAGAGGAAGAGGAGGAGGAGGAAGAGACCACAAAGGAAAAAAAGATGCAGGAGGAGGAAGAGGAAGAGGAGGAGGAAGAGACCACAAAGGAAAATGAGATGCAGGAGGAGGAGGAGGAATGGGCCATAGAAGAAAATATGGATGAGGAAGAGGAAGGAGCTATAGAAGAAAATATGGATGAGGAAGAGGAACAGGAAGTAAACGCATAAGAAAATGAGAAGGGAGTTCAAGAAGTTAGTGGAGTCATACACGATCCAATTTCACCAGGAACACAAAGAAGATTAAGCTTGGTTAAAGGTAAGATTGGTTCTTACTTTATGTTATCATTTCTCTGATTATCATCTTGTATATATTAACAAGGATACATCAGTCACATAATGTATTTATTTATATTTAAAACACATCATAATAATAATAATAATACCTCAAACAGTATTAAAACTGTTATCATACAATGACATGCGTTAAGAAACATAAATTTAGATTATTTATCCAGTAAAACAGGTTTCTTCGTGAATTATATTTCTAAAAGCATAACTGTATACATGTGGTGAAGTAAAACAACAAAACCCACATGTTTTAAATACAAGTTGGAATAATAAATGCCAAACTGAATACCGCCATGATTTTTCAATCTTCACAAAGAAACCTTTACCCACCCACCCCTTCATTTCTTATAACACCTCTAATTTTTTTTTCAGCATCATCATTGGGTAGTGTAGTAGGATTATGCTGCTTAATGTTGATTGGAGTATTGTTGAAATGGTGCGTGGCTAAATTAAGAGATCGCCGAAAAAAACTTTTAACTTTCACATCCTTAACATCTGTTCCATCATCTGATGCATCAACTGTCCCATCATCTCAACCACCTATGAGTACACCTACATCCAATATTGAAGCTTCTGTTAGCATGTTTGATACTTCCGCCATTGAAATGGAAGAAACTTCTTTCATTGCATCACGTACCAGGTCTAAGATCTAAATGGTTTTAATTCAATCTTGATGCTTTTCTCATAAAGTTTCCATCATGGTATTTTATTCATTGTTAGTCAATGTTGCTAAACTAAAATATAATTAAAAAATACATTTTAGAATAAATGTCTCCAGGATGTCTGCCATTTTCTTTTGAAATATACATTATGAATATTATTCTTATAATTTTTTTCACATTATTTTGACTGATGGTAATGGGGTACACTTGTTTTTTAATGAAAAAAATAAAATGTTGTTTACAGTCTCCAGGATGTCTACCATTTCTTTTGAAATATATATTAAGAGTATCATTTTTCCATTATGTTTGATTGCTAATAATATTGTGACCGGGATCCTTTTTGTTTATTATATTTATATTTCATATTAATAATATCTCATAATCACTCGCTTGGCTCGGCCATGGGGAATTAGCCAAAAGCAAACACAAGTCACTATTTCCATTCAACGTGTTGCTTATTTTCTATTCACTCATTTAATATTATAAGTCCACATTGTAACTTTACTTTATTATTATCCTAGTTCTATCCTTTTCAATATATAACTGAAACCTTTCTTTTATAACTCCGAAACACTCTTCTACCTAGCTCAAACCTTACTGACTATATATAAAAACCCTTTTCCAATTCCCGCTCATTTCTAAGCACCATCCTCTTACATCTAGACACACCCAAAATCATACATACAAAACCCTACCATCCAATCAGATATTTATATTAACCTGTCTATAATCATTAAATAAAGATTATCCTAGTAGTCCAGCATCAGCCTTAACAAAGTATTGCATTAATTAATACCTGCTGTATAATAGATAAGTGTGACTATTTTCACTTTGATGATCTAGACTGTAGCAAATTAAATCTATAACCAGATTGTCCCACACTGGGTTCAATGTACCAACATCAATGAACAAGCTCTGGGATCAACAATCTTAAATATTACTTATCATTAAATTTATAAAATCAATATCATTATTTATCATCAGGTTACAATATCCCACACCTGTATAATATTTGTGTCACTATGATAAACGAATATGAAAGACAGCATCGGGTTGATTTTGAGGTATTAGAGGTAGATTATTATATAAATTGGACACAACTTTATACTACTGTGCTTTTCACCAGGTCCAGAGAACGATTTGAAATCGATTTTTTTTTCGTTACGGGAAATTTCATATTAAAACTTACATCAATAGAAATGTGGGTTTTGACGCTTTCAGCGATCTCCACGACATCTAAATCGGTTGATAAATCGTCCCACAATCTACAAAAGTTCATTTTACCCCCTGGATCCCCATGTTAATTTTGTTTACACTTCAAGATGGCGAATGGAACGACTTACGGAACAGTTCATTAAAACAATGAAGGGATATTTATCTGTTTGGTTGAAGGGGCGACCACCAATGCATACGATCTATTTTGGCAATTTGAATAGTTTTAAGCCTGTAAATAATAGTTTGAGTTGCGATGGACTTTTTAATGCAGGGATTTGCACTTCCATTACGATAGTATAGAAGGATAGCGGAGAGAAGAAGAGACTCGTGTTTTCCGATTTTTCTTTTTGCTATTAGTTGTGTGTAAATGTACCATTTATTTATTTATATTTGTTTTTGCTATTTTAAGAATTGTTATTGTTTTTGGAAAAAAACAAATATTCAACTACCTACTCACCTAAAACATTTTGGGTTTTCGGTCGGAGCACAGCCAACCAACAATTTTGTAAGGACAGCCTAATGCTTCGTTTTTGCAACCTTGGCTTACCTAAATATGCCATACCAACAAGAAAATATCTCATCAATTACCGAAATTCGCAGATTAAATGAAGGTAAACACACACAAAAAAAGAAGTGAATGACTTAACGATGTAACGGCCTTAAACACTCGAATAAAAAAAAATCCACACAAACATACAAACACACACACAATATCGACTGTAAATAAACAAGTATTCTGTCATAATTCATAATTATACATGGAAGTTGTGGGGCCATAGTCATTGAGTAGAAGGCATCCATCTTGGTAATTTTGATATTTTTATATATACTTATCTGAGTTCGCATTTCAATCACTGACCAGTGACCACATTCTTTATTAAGGTGAAGGGAAGGGGTGGAGGTGCAGGCTAAGTGACTGGTGTGTAATTGAACCTGCAATTCACTTACATGTTTTACTCTTTTTTCTTTCTTTTTTTGTTATTTGTTAATATTCCCTTTCCCTTCATTTTTTTTTGGAATTTTGCTCTGTGTGTGTGGGGGGGGATGGTTGTCGCAGGATGAAAATATGTGATGGAAATCCTTCCAGCTAAAAACATGGAGGCCGACGATCTAAGTAAAACAGATTTTTGGTGGAATAATCTAAGCCTTCACTGACCCTGAAAGCTTTTTTGTGTGGCTTTTTAGGTACACAGCCAGATGAAATATCAAAATCGTAAAAAGGGCTGGTAAGTTCAGAGAGGGCTCGGATTATTTAAGAATATACTACATTCATTTTTGTTCGGCTGTAAATTAAATACGTACAATCCCTGCATTTGTTAAAAAAAGTATTATACCAAGTTGGATTGTTTTATGTTTACAAATGCTTAGCACTGTAGATATACTAGTTACATTTAATGTTGGCAACATTAAACGTAACAACTACTAAGCATTTGTAACATGAAAAATGCAGTTCTCAACTGTCAAGGTGGGTGGGTCTGGTCTATACCATTAGGCCCCATTCACTTGCACTTCCACTTAGTCGTATTTGTTGGATTGCATAACCCAAATTAATGCATTGCATTGTTAACGCCCCTCTATGCTTCATAAATTCTAGGAACAGATGACGTCATATGTGATATGTTACGTCACCACAACTGACACGCATTACATCACGAAGTTATCGAGTTCACAACAACTTATTTAGTAGAGTTAAAGAAACAGTGATGTAGCCTATCGCAATACAAACTTTGGATTTATATGGATGTAACTTTGGATTGTATATGGTATGGATTATTTAGTTTCATTTGCAATAATTAAGTTTATGCACTAAGCTCAAAAAACAATATTTCTTTTAGATCTAATTGTTGAAAAAACATTGTGATCATGAAAAATACGCTCTATTTCAACACTTTATAACGTAAGCAGTCTACCCTTCATCGTAAATAGTACTGCCCATATCGACTTCCGGTCATGATTACATATTGTTTTTCTGGGTCAAACGGCAGCCATGTTTGTTTACATTATGCATGGGTAAGGGAGGGGCAAAATAGACTTTGACAGATCGTGAGGCTCCAAAGGGACCGATTGAAAATTTGTTTACTTCGTTAAAAGCGTCAAAAACCCATCTTTCTATTGATGGAAGTCATAGCATGAAATTTCCTGTAATGAAAAAAAAAATTGATCGAAAATCGTTCTCTGGACCTGGTGAAAAGCACAGTAATACATTTACTTATGACAATAACAACTAAAAAATAGTAGATCTATAGATATAATCAATTACTTCATTGGTGGATTGAGTTATGCCATTAACACCGTTTTTAGTGCAATGTCAAATTAATGACGAAGAGCTTATCCGAGAGTAGTGAGACACGTTCAACACCATTTCAAAGAATACATTCTTTATGGGAGAACAATACAATTACTTGTAAAGATGTTTTTTACATATGTGAAATATTCACGAAAATCTATAAGTTTGGCTATTGCCACATATTTAAGAAATAGCCAGTTTTATTTCGCAGTAGCTGTAATGCCTGGGGTCGAACTGATTAGTATGAATAATAGGAAATATCAGAGTGCGCATGCGCGAAAGGGATACTTCCTTTTCCTGTATCGGCAAAAGTTAAATTGTTATTAATTTACTTTCGCTATCGTTATCGACCTTCATCGTCTCTATAACAACACAATCATTATGTCTGGACGTGGCAAACCAAGGCAGGATGCTAGAGCCAAGCGAAGGCAAATGAGGAGCACCACGACAAAGCCAGAAGTGCCCAAAAAGAAGGGACGAACAGCGACCAGGCCCGTCCAGGATTTCGAAGATGAGGAAATTGAGACAAGGCCGGTTTCGGAGACTGAAGGCGAGGACGAATTGTCCAATTACATGGCGATCATAGTCCAGGGTCGAAGGGTAAGAGGTCCACAAATAATTTCGTGGATTTGGTATTAAAAGCCTCCGGGATATTACCCACGGGAATAAATACACACGACACCAATAGCGAAACACAGCTTGGTGAGACCGATACAGATTTTGGCATGTCCGATATGCAGCCACTGATGTGTGGAGGGGAAGATATAGCTATACATGTCCCAGCCCTAATATGCCAGAAGATATGGCAAAATCAATATATCAACATATCCATATTACTGAAAGGCAACATTGAGTTGTTGGAATTGTGTGCTGGTGGTGGCACTTTAAAAGTAAATGCGAATGGTATTCTAGAATCGAAACCACGCAACATCAATGAAAAGATTAGTACCATTGACTGATGCATTTTTAATATTCACCAGTATATACATTCAAAAGCATGACAAGGCTGCAGAGTTGATACAGTATATGACAATCATCAGGGAAGCGGCATATCGTCACACAGGCTATGCCTGGAGAGTGTACGATGAGCAATTCAGGTTACGGCAATCGGTCAGGCCTGCATCATGGGCTACTATCAACCCTGATCAACCCTGATCTTTGGTTAAGGGTCATTTCGGTCAATCTGGGCTAGAATGCTACGTCCAACCAGCACACAGCCGACTACAGATTTAGCAATAATAATGGAAATAAATCAAAAATATCGTCCTTTACTGACTTCAACAGAGGTAACTGTACATATCTTAACTGCAGATACAGTCACGTGTGTGCAGTATGCAATGCCAACCAACATGGCAGATGAAACTTTGGAACTGCCCAGCTGTAAGCACAAACACATCCAGGGCTTCCTGTGGCCAAATTTTTTATTGCGCCACCACTTGCGCCAAATGAAAAAAATTGGAGAAATTGGAGCCATTTGGCTCTAATGGCCTGAGCCATATTTCTTCTAGAATTTTATGTATATTTTAAATGTGTTTGTTAAAGGAGCATAGTACACTAATGTGATAGGGAATTGATCAATTAGTAATACGTGATTTATTCATTTAGAATGATATTGTTACACATAGTTTCTTTTTAACATATAATATTGCATACATGAAGTGTTTGTGTGGTTTAAAGTCAGGGCGTTCCCCAGGATTTTTTTTAAAGGAGTGATGGCATTTTTGCGCTGAAATGGTATGGGCGCGGGCACAGGGGATGGCGGAGGTTGGTGGGTTGGAGCGGTGTCACTCCATGCATGCTTGGTGGTGGACCCTTTTACAGTTCGCCACTATGCTTTCCTCTTTAATTGAACGATGACCGGACAGGCTGTGGACCTATGATGACGCATACCTAAAGCCCATTGGGACTGTGGCGTTCGATGTTTGTCTATGATCTTTTTTGTCGTGCCCTTAATGGTTTATTCTCTTGTTGCTCTGGCTTCTGCCAAGTTATTGAGTACCTTCATTGTGGCTTTCCAGGCTATTTTTTTTTGTATTATATTTACACGAGCATATTTGTGTTTTACTAAAATTGCCTATTAAAGATGTCTTGTTGGTTAGAGATTAGATCTTGGCGGGGATTTCTTTATTTACACTGTCCTGTTTTAATGGGATGACAGTAGGGTAAGTGTGAGGTATGGTACACCCTAGAACTGGTTTAAATCCCCAGTGGCCTACTTTGCCACTGACCGTTCCAAGGCGGTAGCCCTATTGTCAACCCTTTTGTGTTTGTGATTTCGTTTGCATTTATTATTACTTTTGCATTCTTGTTTGTCTGTTTGCGTGTTTGTTTCTGTGTTTTGTGGTAGACTGTCCTACTTGAATGCTACTTTCTCTATCCGATCTTTTTATATTTCTTCGAGCAAATTAATAAAAGCATATTAGTTTTGCCAGCTTAAATAATATATTTTTATCATGGATTGATTTATGTCATACACTATATTATGTTTTGGAGAGGTTCTTTTGCTGAACATGAAACATATTACTATTGTTACAGTTGTGCTTTTTTTTGTATACTGTAACTATTTAGAGCAACATTACATTGATTAAAAAAGGCATTTTTAGAAGAAAAAAAGATATTACATTTATTGTCTATGTATTATTAGTGCGTCTAAACTAAGGACAAACATGACGCAAGCTCAATTAAACACAGTAAATTTTCAATTAGACAGTGATGAATTTAAAAGCATCTATTGTGACTTAAGACAAGGAAAGATAACGTGCGTTTTTAATGAAAACACGGCATTGATTTTGAAACGAAGTAAAAAGGAAACAGTGATTACAATTCAAGAATTAAAGAAATACATTACATATCGCAAGACGTATTTAACCGTATGTGCGATTCAAGAGTATGCTTTGTTTTTTAAAGTCATATTAACAAGAACACACAGCATGAAAAAATAAGGTATAAAAAATAAATACTGCGTTGTATGCAACCAGTGGATGACAGGCTTCTATAGGCAAAGACATATAGACAGTGCATTGCACAATAAAAAGACTGTAAAAATAAAGATAAAGGTTTTCAGACAGAGTGTCTTAGTATCAACATATGTGAAAACAAAAGTGTTAAACTAGCTGAATTAAATCCATCAACATGTGATGATATATTATCTTGTAAAGAAGAAGGTACGTTACTGCAATATCCAATGGACATATGATTGTAGTGTTACAGATTTTGAAACACAGAACAATCCTTTACAGGAAAAAAAGTTCTATCGCAAATGATAGTTTTTTAACAGAGGTTTTGAGTGAAAAGAATGAAGAAATGGAATGTGACGAAATACATCTGAACCAAATGGGGTATTTAGAATGTGAAAAAATTAATAAACACACTTATCTCAATCGTAAACAAAATAATCGTGAGCAGAAAATTGATCCAAACACGTTTCCACGATTTGGCCTGATCTGATCAATCGGTTTGTCGCGCCAGCTATAAGAGATCCGAGCTTATTATTCAGACAGTACCTGTACACTGTTAGACAGAGTATTTTATGGTGGTGGCAAAAGGATTAATCATGTATTTTCAAACGCTATATGGCTATACTCATGCCACTTTTTAGGCGGAACATAGGTGCGGCTCTTTGAATTTTTAGTACAGGGGTTATGTCCGCTGGGTGGTATGGGGGGTCTGATGTGTTAGCTTTATATGAGTATACCTTCTACGTATTCTTGGCATTGTACCCTTGTTGGACTCCGAGTGAGAAGCGTGGAAGATGAAAAGAATCGTAACGCCCATCATGGCATCACAAAATGCACATACGAAAAAAACAACTTGAATCTGATAATGAGGAACCAGTGATCAACGTCACAGTTAGTAACTGCGACTCGCCAAATAACCATAAAGAGGAATGATAAAATTATTAGTACAAACACTATCGTCCTCATATTTGCAACAGCCGTCTTACCAAGAACAATAAAGGTGGCACAATTGCAATTACATGTTGACGCCTACATTCCAAAGCCGTTACGTTGCTACAATGGGCACCATAATTCCAGGTGTACTAAAGAAGAATTTTGTGTAAATGTGGCGAGTCTGCATTCAAGCATAACGAATCAGATTGTCCTACTGCCCTCAAATGTACCAACTGCGGTCTAGGACACCACGCAAATTCAAAGTTATGTGAAAAAAAATCAAAAAAGGAAAAGAAATCATAACAGTTAAATATACACAAAACATTCCCTTTCCAGAAGCACGAAAATCAATTGAAGAAAAACATAAAATTTCAAGTCCGACCCCTTACGCATCTATTCTCAAAACAACAGCAACACACATAGATTGCAGGGATGCAAGTACGCAATACGAACCACAGTCAGAAATTCAAAATACAAAGAATACTTCCTCAGTATCAAATCCAAACAAAAGTCAACAAATACAAATTAACAAACCAAAATTAAAATTTTCACCTAATCAAACATTTTCATTTAAATCAAAATCGACAAGTCCTGGAAATGTCAAGAGCACGTCAATTTCTCAGAATTGGAAAGCGGGTCTTTCCAAGACTGTGAAGTCTAGTAGTTCCCTAGTCGTGAAGCCTAATGCTTCCTCGGTTGAAAGGCCTAGTGCTGCTCCAACTAGGGAAGTTGGAAAGCCTAGTGCTTCTCCAACAAGGGAGCATAAGGAGCAGCCAAAGGTGTCTAACGACCCTATTCAGCTGCATAACAAATTCAAACAGCTCATGGACATTTCAGAGCCAGCAGCAGCACTGCCACTTCCATCCTCTCATGGAAAGTTAGTCGAGGTGCCACTTCAACTGACTTCTTCCAGGGAGAAGGATTCATCAGTGGAGATGTCACTGCTTGAGTCTCCTAATACCTCTCCTAAATCTAAGGCCAAAAATAAAAATAAAATTAAAAATCGCCTTAGCGCTTAATAATGGGTAAAACTAATAAGATCATTCAATGGAATTGTGCATACATGATATACTCATTCATATTTATTACAAGGTGAGCAGTTGCCAGAATGTATACCCTGTTTTGCACCATTAACGGTCAAACATATCTTGTTGGAATGTGTAGACTTTGATCCTATGCGACAAAGATACTACACAGTTAATACTTTAAAAGAGTTATTTGATACTATAGATTTTAGTCTTGTTTTAGATTTCCTTAAAGAAATCAGACTTTATAAATCAATATAATATTTTTCTATATATATTAACTTGTTTACAAGCCCGTTGGCTGGCATTTGTTGATTTACATATATACATAGTTTTTTTTGCTACCATATCATCCGTTATTTGTAGTTTTATTTTTATATGTTTACATTGTTTTTAATTACTACTTCATTCCTCCATGCTTCATCGGTTTTTACAATATGACCTATTTGTGTGTCGACGTGCCGTAAAACACTATTCATTCATTCATTCTGTTTAAAAATTAGCCAAAAGGGTACCGTTTTATGTCTTAGTGGAATCTGTGGAATACAGATGCAGATATATGCGTAAAAGAAGTGGTAGGCAATTTAAAAAGAAATGCAAGAGTTTTCACGATAATGAACGTCAATGGTTAAGCTGCGAAAGTTGCAATCCAAATGAGTATTTAGAGTGGCAAAACTTTTAAAAACAGAGCATTTAAGACTGAACACTCAATCAATTAACATGAATGTAAGACAGTATCGCGTTGAAACAATTGGTTAATCATGATTATATATTTTACGATGCCAGATTATCCATGTTTTTAAATTGGCCGAAACAAATATTTCCAGATAAATATGATTTGGCAAAAGCAGGACTATTATACAGAAAAAAGTGATATTGTAAAGAGTTTTATGTGCAATGTTAAGTTATGTTAGTGGAATTGTACCGATTCTGCGATGCATAGAAAATGGTGGCCTGATTTTGTGTATCTTAAAATGGTTGGACTACATCAAACAGGAGAAGACCTGTGCACAAAAAAATTCATTCACTGAGGCCATCCTTAAACAAGAGGTCAATGACCTTGAAGCTCTACTGATTGATTTTGATTTCAGGAAGTAGTCGCTACAGACTTGTTTTTTGAAAATCTATTTTTAACCGTGGCGGCCATCTTGAATTTCCGGCCGACCTGAAATTTTGCTAAGATCAATAAGACATTAAGAGCAACATTCCTGTGAAGTTTCATGAAAATCCGTCAGGTAGTTTCAAAGAAGTAGTCGCTACAAGTTTTCATTATATAACTCTATGTAAACAAAGCAGCCATGTTTAAGGTCAAATCAAAACGATTTTCGACAAGGACCAACATCATGTCATACTGATCATTTTAGAAAAAGTCCCATATCAATATCTCTTATTGTTTTGAAGAAGTAGTCGCTACAAACTTAATTATTTTAAATCTATTTTTAGCTGTGGCGGCCATCTTGAATTTCCGGCCGACCTGAAATTTTTCTAGGATCAACTAGACATGAAGAGCAACATTCCTGTGAAGTTTCATGAACATCCGTCAAGTAGTTTCAGAGGAGTAGTCGCTACAAGTTTTTACTATATAACTCTATGTAACCAAAGATGGCCACTGGCAGCCATGTTTAACGTCGAATCAAAATAATTTTCCACAAGGATCTACATCATGTCATGCTGATCATTTTAGAAAAAGTCCCATATCAATATCACTTATAGTTTTCAAGAAGTAGTCGCTACAAACTTATTTTTTAAAAATCTATTTTTAGCTGTGACGGCCATCTTGAATTTCCGGCTGACCTGCAATTTTGATAGGATCAATTAGACATCAAGAGCAACATTCATGTAAAGTTTCATGACAATCCGCCAAGTAGTTTCAGAGGAGTAGTCGCTACAAGTTTTTACTATATAACTCTATGTAAACAAAGATGGCCGCTGGCAGCCATGTTTAACGTTGAATCAAAACGATTTTTGACTAGGATCAACATCATGTAATGCTGATCATTTTAGAAAAAGTCCCATATCAATATCACTTATAGTTTTCAAGAAGTAGTCGCTACAAACTTATTTTTTAAAAATCTATTTTTAGCTGTGACGGCCATCTTGAATTTCCGGCCGACCTGGAATTTTTCTACGATCAATTAGACATCAAGAGCAACATTCCTGTAAAGTTTCATGACAATCCGCCAAGTAGTTTCAGAGAAGTAGTCGCTACAAGTTTTTACTATATAACTCTATGTAAACAAAGATGGCCGCTGGCAGCCATGTTTAATGTTGAATCAAAACAATTTTTGACTAGGATCAACATCATGTCATGCTGATCATTTTAGAAAAAGTCCCATATCAATATCACTTATAGTTTTCAAGAAGAAGTCGCTACAAATTTGTATTTTAAAACTCTATTTTTAGCTTTGGCAGCCATCTTGGATTTCACATCAACATGAATTTTTGCTAGGATCAACTAGACTTTATGGGCAACATTTCTGTAAAGTTTCATGAATATCCATCCAGTAGTTTCAGCTGTGAAGTCGCTACAAATAAAAGTTTACGGACAGACGGACAGACGGACGACGGACGCCGCACCACGGCATAAGCTCTGCTGATCTCTGATCAGTAGAGCTAAAAAGTATTTGTTTGCTGTGCTCCGACCGACTGTCTAAAAAGGCAGTGACCGTTGTGTTTTTTTTAGACTTTTGGGATTTTTTTTTGTTTTTGTTTTTTGTTTTTACTAAAAAATTATTTGTAAAGAAATATTAATGAGGTTATCCACAAACTGCATTATCATACATTGAGATAGGAAATTATGATTTGTAAAAATGCTTAACCAGCTGGGCCTCCGCTGTGATTCGCTAATGTCGCAAATGGCGAAAGAACAGCAAAAGTTGCGATCTTTTTTAAGCTTTTGCGAAAATTATTTGCGAAAAAAACAAAAGCCGATATTTACATATTGTCAATGCTGTAAGCGGATACGAGCGAAATAGTAATTGAAAATGGACTGGTTCACTAAACTACAAGAATAACGTTAGCTGGCTTCATACAAAAACCGATAAAATTATCACAACCAGTCGATTGATCACGCGTGTACATTGTGAATCACTGATGCTTGAAAATAACATGTTGTAAACAAACTTTCTGACACTCTCCGAGAAGATAATTGATGCAATTAAGTAATAATAGGATTAAGACAACACAGCTTGATATCGGGTTTTAAGCACTTATACAAACATCGGCGGATGATCAAACAACGAAAATGAAACTATGGTTGATGTTTGTTTTTGTGTGTGGCAAACTTCGTCGAGAGTTGAAAATTAAAGAAATCGTAAGTTATTACTTGTTATTTTTAGAAATATATAATATTGTAACAAAAGATGATCAGAACAATGGCCATAATTGATTTAATTACCCTCGACGTATGTTTCCTATATAAGCTATGCCAAGATGTAAAACGTTGACAATTGCAAAAATGGCTTGTAAACGTCCGCTAGATTTAGATTCTTCTTTGACTCCACCTTCTAAATTTGCCAAAATTCAGAACTCACCTGTTAGAAATATTAAGGATTCGTGGGAAAAATGGAAATTCTTGGCTACGCTATGATCCAAAACTCAAGTCTATGTTCTGTGACTTTTGTATTAAAGCACAACTTTCTAACGTTTTCACTTCTGGGTGTACAATCATTAAAAAAGAAAATGTGTCAAAGCATGCAACAAGTAAAGGTACACAGAGTGAAGTCTTGTTTTAATGCTAATTTTATTAAATGTTACGACTTTCTATTTTGAATGCTTAGTATAAATATAATATTGTTCATCCTCTAACTATGATGATGTAAACTATACTGACAGTTGATTTATATACTCTGTTTACGTGACTTTGTTATATTCGTATATTGTGTATATGTTCTGAATGACGATGTACTTTTGTACAAGTCTAAATAAAACTGGTAATTTTATTTTTAATGTTTAAAATAATATCTTAACAATTTTAATAAAAAAATTATTTTATATTTTAAATATGTCTGTAATTAAATTTTATTTCTTATTCTAAATTCAGACCACATGATGATAAATATAGTCTAAATTGAAATTATTATTTATTTATTTTTTATATATTTTTAAACTTATATATTTTTCATTCTAAATTCAGACCACATGAAGGTAGCCAGTGCTGCTAAAATGAGTGTCAACATGGATGTGGCCCGCCAAGCAGCCCTTTCCAAAAGCGCAGCAGCCGTGACTGCTGGCATGGTTAATGTGTACTTTGCGGCCCAGCACAATCTTGCCAGTTCGTTGGTTCCAGAACTAAACCACGTCATGCAATTTCAGGTAAAAAGTGACTGTGTTATAATATGAACTCAGAGATGAAATGATCTACAACTGTGTCACCTGAACTATATTGCAAGTGTATTGTAAGATTATAAGAATAGTTGTTGTTTCTTTTCTTGCAATTAAAAAAATCATTGTGAATAATATTATATGATATCATAAAACAAAATTGTTGTTTTTACTTGGATACTGAATTTATCATAATCTGTTTAAGGACCTACATGTAGTCGAGAATGTTAAAAGATGTTAGTTATATAAACATTAATACAAATAATACTTGTAATAGCTTAATATAAGATAATACTGCTATGATTATGGTTATTATCTTTCATTAAACTATTGATTTATAGTATTATTAAAGTATTACTTGTATTAATGTTGGTATAAATAAAGTCTTTTATAAAAACAAGAGATCCTAAATAAACAATGCATATATGCCGTTTATTCTGAAAATGGCTTTCAAGTCTTCGTTATTGTATGGAAAAATAGCTCAAAAAATGGCTCCAACTTTGGCTCTTATTTCTCAAATTTGGCTCCTTTTTTTTTCATTTGGCGAAAGTTTTTTTCATTTGGCGAAAGTGGTTGCGAAAGAAAAAAAAAAACCAGGGGAGGCCCTGACCAGGACCACAGCAAAAAAAAAAAAAGAAGGTATGAGACAGTCAACCTAGGGATTTAGTTTCCAACAACGAAAATAAGTGTTAGACAAACAAAACAAAAAAATAATAATAAAAGATGGATACTAGAAGAACATCGCTATTGGAATCCTATTTCGATTTTCTATATGCGAAGGAAATATCGTTTAATATGTATGACGTGATTAAACGAAAATGTTATGGATGTCAAAGAGAACTTTTATCTCAAACAGAACATTAATTTTGTGCTTATCTAAACCAGACAGAACTATTGGAACTATATTTCTATGAGATATTGAATGTAATTGACGAAGAGGATATACTTGTTCGATGAAATGAAAGCTTATCTTGTTAAGACATCATTACGCCAGAATTCATTGCGATGTATCAACTAAAAATCGGTTGCAAAGATTGGAGAGCTATTGATATAAAAAGCGAATATTGGAAGCATAAAATGACTGACAAAGCTATTCATTTTTTAAAGTTAGAAAACAGATTCTCTGAATTTCAATAATACCACCAGCTGTGTTTTTTGTATTTATATATTGCCACTTCTAGATGCGCTTTTTACCATTTTTTTTGTACTTGTTTATCACACCTCTTGTTCTACATTTTAATTTATTCATCTTATTACGAAGAATGTAATTATATTTGGTACAACCAACTACGATGGTGGAGTTGCTAACACCGGAAAAGCCTAACACCAGAAAAGTATCATTTTAACTTTCAGTTAAAGGAACAACAACAGACATTGGGGGTCCTTCCCACCTCCACAGAGGGCACCCTAATGACGATAAGGTAAGAACTGTATTATTCTTGGGTTAATTCATAACATCAATCAAGCATTTGCAGTCACTTGCCTACTGGCTTCTCTTTGGATAAGAATAAAATTAATAAACTGCACAAACACTTGAGCCATAAGTTTCTGAATTTCAAAATCATATGGATCAATTGGAACCCTCTGATCTATGTTGTCTTCTGGCAGTATTATCTAAACCCACAATATTACATTACGCCCTTTTGCAGTGATGAAGCAAAAATGATGATAAAACCTCCGACACTTGATACCTTGACAAGCAGTTGTACTAAAATCTGTAAAGTATATGACTAATTTGGCTAAGTGCAGTATGGCCTGAGGATTGGTGACGAAATCAGTGATGATATTACGGTACTCGAATTTTTCCCACTGTTAGTTTGGGGAGACAGTTTGCGCAATAAAAAGATAATATTCCAAAGTGACAATATAGTCCAGTGGCTTACCTCCCGAAATCACAATGTTTGTGCACTTTTGGAAACAAGCATGAAATTTTGCACACATATACATATGACCATTACAGACTTTTTCTGCTGTAGAACCACTTCGACAGCACCACCTGGTGCCAGGTGGCGCCACCTAGCGCCACCTGGCGGCAGAGGTGGGAGTTTTTTGCTTATATATTTACATAAGTGACCATAACTTTTGATCTAGGTAACATTTTTACATTCTGTTTGCAGCATATATGTCTTGTTACATAATAGCATAAAATGGAAACACTTCTGCAGCGCCCCCTGGTGTCATGTGGCACCACATAGCGCCACCTGGTGGCAGAGGTGGGATTTTTCGCTTATACACTAACATAAATGCACTAACATTGTGATTTTGGGACATAAGCCACTGGACTATCTGTGCCACTTCCTAATTGAGTTCTAATTTATCTTATAATTGATGTTGCAGGTTTGTGTCTACTATGAAGTTCGCATGAACACAAGGCGTTGGATAGAGATGGGCCAGTGAAGAAATCTATCACGGCTATATTGGACAATTTAGCGGGAACACGTGTAGTACTTTCATTAGCCATGGCTGAGGTGGACAGCAGAGACGATACAAACGTGTCTATTAAATGGCATCTATGCATATTTTGCCAATCAAATACTTCGGAACATTTGGAATGTCCAGCAAAATCCAAAGCAAGTGATTCTGGAAAAGGTTACACAACATTGGTGGACTGTTTGAAGGAGTTTCGCAATGCTGAGGTCTTACCAATTACCATAGACCTGGTGAATATGGATGTTGAGACATTAAAACGGCACGAAGCTTCTTGGCATAAATCCTGCAGGGTTCAGTACAACAGGACTAAGTTACAGCGGGTATTGAAGCGCAAGGTGAAGAGCAGTACGTCAGGAAATGATTCCGGACTAAGTGATGTTAAAATCACTAGATCAGCAAGCAATCCATCTGCAAGTTTCAGCGTTTTTTCAGACAAATTATGCTTTTTCTGTGACAAGAGTATTTCGTCTTCAGATAGATACAAGCGTGTGGCTTCAACCTTTGATTTGGACAGAAAAGTGCGAAAATGTGCGACTGATCTTTGCGACTCTACATTGTTAACCAAATTAGCTGGTGGCGACATGGTAGCTACTGAAGCAGAATACCATGCAAACTGTTTGACGTCTCTGTACAAACAACATGCACAGTTTTTGGAACAATCACATGAGAGTAACTCCGATGGTAACATTCATGGCATTGTGTTTGCTGAACTGCTTGCATACATTGACGAGGCTAGGTGTGATGAAGAGCGACCTTCGTTCAGGTTAGCTAACCTGGTCCAGTTGTACAATAACAGAATGGGGGAACTGGGTGTTAAGGACAGTGTGCATGCAACACGATTGAAGGACAAAATCTTGTCACAAATACCAGATCTCTCAGCACATACGAGTAAATGAAGTCAGGGTCAAGGTGTGATTTTCATGTTTAACTCTGATGTAGCAAATCTTGTACAGGAAGCGAATCGCCATAGAGACTATGATCTGGATGCAATCCATATTGCAAAGGCGGCTGAAATAGTGCGATTAGACATGTTCGACAATGTGTCCTTATTCAATGGGTCATTTCCACCACAGTGTCAAGAACATGTCATACCCAAGTCTTTGAAGGCATTAGTTGACATGGTTCTTCAGGGACCGAGCATAAAGGATCAGTCCGCAAAGGAAGGCTCAGACCTACAAGCAGCCCTAACCATATCACAGATGTTCCTTTTCAATGCTGTAAAACATTCCAGGCATGCATCTACCTCTGGACAGGTCAGACATAAAGCGGATCGTGAAACACCGCTGCCTCTATATATTGGCCTAAAACTACACGCTGCAACACGCAAGAAGAGACTGGTTGACATGATGTTTCAGCTTGGCATGAGCGTGTGCTATGACCGTGTTTTGCAGGTTATCACTGATCTGGCAAATGGAACATGTGATAGGTTTGAAGCAGAAGGCGTCGTTTGTCCTGTCAATATGAAGCTAGGACTGTTCACAGTAGGTGCCCTTGATAACTGCGATCACAACCCAACATCAGCTACCGCACACGATTCCTTCCACGGAACAAGCATATCACTCTTCCAGTTTCCGACAGAGGCTGTACCTGGAACTGACAGAGGTATAACCTTGCTCCATCCTGCATCACCACACGATGACAAGCGAAAGGTTGTGCCACTCCCAGACGCCTATGCAGATGTCCCACCAGCAATACTACGCACAAAAACAATGTGTATTCCAGTAGCAATTGTTGGTCCTGTTACGCCAGCTGAAACTTCCGTTCAAGAGGCAATGCTTGAAGAACAAGAATGGCTTGTCCAAGTGAGACGTCTAGTAGACAAGACCAAACTTGAAAAAGGTGAATATGTGTCATGGGCTGCGTATCATGCTTCCCGACAGTCCCAAGAACCACATCCAGTCACCTTGGGTTCCTTGTTGCCACTCTTTTATGAGAGTGCGCACACAGTTGCCATGGTCAAGCATGGGATGGATGTGATCAGAAATGCAACACATTATGTCAATCCGGGTCAGATCGCAGTCATGGCTGTAGACCAACCCCTGTATTCCTTGGCAAAGCAGATTCAGATGTCCTGGCCAGTTACACATGGTGAAGACAAATATCTCATTATGTTTGGTGGGCTACATATTGAAATGGCTGCATTTCGAGCACTTGGTACTTGGCTGCAAGACAGCGGTTGGACATCAGCCCTAGTTCAAGCAGATGTAACAACGCCCGGCACTGCAGACTCATTTATTAAAGTAGCTCATGTCACAAAGACGAGACATGCCCATCAAGTCACAGCTGCTAGCCTTGCCATCCTCAAGCACAAGGCGTACCAGGCGTACATCGATTCACTTCCTGAAGAAGATCCAAAAGTTGAAATTGGCGACTAGGAGGAGCAACGGGTTGTGGCATGCCCTCACTTTCAATATTGGTGGCTAACTCTGAAACTGCAACTCATGGTATTGCTGTTCGTTAGAGCTGAACGCGATGGCAATTTTTGCCTCTACGTAGAGACCCTGAACAAGCTGACTCCGTGGTTCTTTGCACTGGATCAAACCAACTATGCCCGATGGTTACCTGTTCACATTCGAGACTTGAACACGCTTTCACAGGTTCATCCAGACTTACACACTGAATTCCAGAATGGTAACTTTGTGATTCACAAAACTGCTCGTGTATCATCTGGAATGGCAATTGATCAAGGTCATGAGCAGAACAATGCGATGGTGAAGGGATCTGGGGGTGCAGTAGGCCTCACAGAAAATCCGAGTGCGTTCAGACGTTGGATGGTTGCAGGACCTGAGCTAGCAAGGATAACAATTGAATTTGAGACCGCGTTCACTGCTCAAGATGATGACACCGGTCACCATGAGCAGACTCCAGCAGTACAAACTGCATTTGCCAAGCAGGTAATGTCTCTAGTGTCAACTATTGAAGACATGGGGAATCCCTTTCTTGAAGAGAGTGCTGATCTTCTAGTCCTGGATACAAAGGACATAGTCAGTGAGTCCGTAGTTAAGACGGTCAGGAACATAGAACAAATAGGCGTGAAAGCGTACGATGCCTATGTAGAGCAGAGGCTAGTGAAGGCAGAAAAACCCATCTCAGACCCCATAGCGAAACAGCAATTGCCACTCTTCAGCAGACCACAGAAAAAAAATCCATCTCGTTCAAAGCTGCAAGTAGCTGACCTAGAAGTTGATCGCGAACTTATGTCGCAGCTGTATGTATCCTGCCAAACACGAGCAGTTAACCAAGACGACTTCTTCATGTATGAGAATCATCCCTACGCACCAAGTCTCTCAGATCATGGGAAGCTGCGTGCAAGCAACAAGTCAGATTTGATTCCATGCCTGCAAAGCCTGATTACTCCTAAGACTGATGGACCTACAGTGGACTGTATAATCTTGGATGGTGCCGCAGTAGTGCATTTACTTGCTCCAAGAACAGCGGCAACCTTCAACGAATATGCCTCTGCCATATTTTTGCCATACATTGACAGACAGTTACAGAATGCACAACGCGTGGATGTGGTTTGGGATGCATACATACCGGACAGTCTGAAGGAATCAACAAGGAAGAAGAGAGGAACAGGGATCAGACGGAGAGTTTTGGGAACATCTAAAATTCCGACGAACTGGATGAAGTTTCTCTGTGTGGCAGAAAACAAAGTAGAGCTGTTTGACTTTTTGACACACGCTGTTATAAACAGACAACAAACAGAACACGAGGTGTATGCCACTGATGGAGTAGACGTACTCTGCTCACAACCAAATGCAGACTGTGCCTACATTAGTCCATGCAATCATGAGGAGGCGAACACGAGAGTCATTCTTCATGCCAGTGATGCTGCAAACAAAGGCAGTAAAAAGTGCCTTATCAGGACCGTAGACACTGATATCCTCGTTCTAGCGATTGCATATGTAGAGCGAATTGGTGTCGAAGAGTTATGGGTGGCCTTTGGCACAGGCAAGGGATTTTGTTATCTACCAGCCCATGAAATTGCGTGTGCACTAGGCTCACCGAAAGCTGCATCGTTGCCGATGTTTCACGCATTCAAGGGATGTGATACGGTGTCCGCATTCGCTGGGAAAGGAAAGAAAACCATGTGGGCCGTTTGGCGTGTGTACCCAGAGATAACAGAAGCATTTGTAGACTTGTGCAGCGGCACTGATGTCATTAGTACAGAAGCTACTTCTCTGATAGAGAGATTTGTCATTCTTGTCTACGACCGAACCAGCCAACTCAAAGACGTCAATGAAGTTAGGAAAGATCTCTTCACAAGAAAAGGCAGATTCAAGTACGACAGTCTACCTCCAACGAAAGCAGCTCTCACTGAGCATGCCAAAAGAGCTACTTATCAAGGTGGCCATGTGTGGGGGCAATCGATCAGATCACAAATGAAACTACCAGATCCGGCAGCGTGGGGTTGGACGAAAACAAACGATGGATGGGAGCCATATTGGACCCCGCTACCAGAAGCATCAAAGGGATGTCGCGAGCTCATCAAATGTGGCTGCAAGAAAGTGTGCACCACAGGCCGTTGTGGATGTTTCCGTGCTAAGTTGTCATGTACTACGCTGTGTTCATGCATGTGCATGGATTATGCATAGACAATTGACATAATTAAGGGAGATAAATGATTGCTTGTGACCGAACAAAAAGCAATTGACATACCAAGGCAAACACATCTGGTATGCTTTGGAGGCAATGTTGTGGATATTTTCGTTATAAGATGACATTACCATGTCCTGTTCTAATTAACATTTGCATTCTCCATAGACAATTAGTGGCATTATTAAGAACACTTGATCCCAATATAGGGGACTTAAATTGTCGCTTGTGACTGAAACAGTGAAATTTATATATATCAAGACAATTAAGCATGACTATGTATTGGAGGTAACTCACTTGCATATATGTAAGATGAGTCAACTATGCCACTAGATGGTGATACCTGCCATTAATGCTTCTACTAGAATAATATATAATTAGTAGCAGTGAGCACATGCAACAAATAACATAGTTGTTTGCACAAATGCACATATATTATCGTCTGAAAACTGAATACACATATTCCAACTACGGTAGATCGAACTTTATTATTAAGCACTTCTGCCACTTCTGCACCACTTAGATACCATGTGACCCTGCACAAGTGTTTCTATGTTATGCTATGATGTAACAAGACATATATGCTGCAAACAGAATGTAAAAATGTTACCTATATCAAAAGTTATGGTCATTTATGTAAATATATAAGCAAAATATCCCACCTCTGCCGCCAGGTGGCGCTATGTGGTGCCACATGACACCAGGGGGCGCTGCAGAAGTGTTTCCATTTTATGCTATTATGTAACAAGACATATATGCTGCAAACAGAATGTAAAAATGTTACCTATATCAAAAGTTATGGTCATTTATGTAAATATATAAGAAAAATATCCCACCTCTGCCGCCAGGTGGCGCTATGTGGTGCCACATGACACCAGGGGGCGCTGCAGAAGTGTTTCCATTTTATGCTATTATGTAACAAGACATATATGCTGCAAACAGAATGTAAAAATGTTACCTAGATCAAAAGTTATGGTCATTTATGTAAATATATAAGCAAAAAACTGCCACCTCTGCCGCCAGGTGGCGCTAGGTGGCGCCACCTGGCACCAGGTGGCGCTGTCGAAGTGGTTCTACAGCAGAAAAAGTCTGTAATGGTCATATGTATATGTGTGCAAAATTTCATGCTTGTTTCCAAAAGTGCACAAACATTTTGCTAAGCCACTGGACTAATATGTCAGATACACAATATGTCAGGTATGCCATTTAATTTACATGGAAAAAAACAATATTTTGACACGTCTAGGATTGCAGTACAGGTTTAATATGTCGTAGCCTTTGTTGTCTGAAAAAAGGTCAATGACACGGGTGTAATTTGTAAAGCGATATGGATAGACTTGAAAAAGAGACAGTTAGATGCATTGTTTTTTGTTTTTTTTAGTTATATGTCCAAGCATAAATGACTGGTGGTCTTAAAATGTAACTGTAAAATCAGTGTGTCATCCATGACCCCCTATGGAATAAACTGGGGGTGATTTTGTAAATATAGGGGTCATATTTTTGGACATGCATTTTGATATAAAGACCATGTGATGTCAGACAGACATGCATTATTAGCTGATTAGACATGTAATTGCTGTATGTTGTGTTTAAATTATGTGTATAAAGAACAAAGGAAGACAAATACTCAATAGTATGTGCAGTGTTAACTTTATTATAACTTTGACTAAACTCTGACTGAAGTAACTAGAACTAAGAAGTTAGCTCAAAGCTCCTAAAGGACACTCATGGTTTGTTTCTGCATCAGGGCTCCGGAAATACGGTTGCCCGACGCCCCGGGCAAGTGGAATTTGGGTGCGGGCAGGTGTCCTTCGCAAATCCGGTTGTCCGACACTTGCCCGACTGGACGTTTCCGTTTTAGACAAAAAATCAAACGAAAACTCGGCTTATCATAAAGTGTGCCGATTACGAATTAACCACCCATCGCTTTCGCAGCGAGCGGTAATTGAGAAGTGTCATAAATCTGTTTTGTGATTGTTTAATCCCTCCCACTTTGACAGTTTGTCAAAACCTGATTGGCTGAGGAAAGTTTGAGGTGCCAATCAAGAATGTCCATGCGCCGATATATTGCTTGATTGGCATTAATAATATTCATCTCCCTATTACTGAAGTGTGTCCTCTACTAACATGATAAGATAAGACCATCCCAAAAATTATTCCAATTATAATCGATAAAACCTAACCATTGTACATTTTATAGACTTCTGTTATGCAGTATTTTACGCGCAACATAAATCATATGTTTAGCCGACCTTTCGAATTATGTTTGAAGAGTATAACCGCACTAAGATTTTATGCAACGCATATTGTGTATTGACGCTGAATGTTATCGGAAAAGGTAATGAATACACACTGATCAGTCCGCCAAGTACTTATAGCTGTGTAAAAGGTGTCATTGGAAAATTGTAAACAAACAGCAATTTATAAACGATTACGGTAAGTACTGTACTATACACAAATAAAGTAGAAATTAATTACTGGCACTAATTAAGGAAGGTATGTGAAGCTGGTTGCTTTATTGAAGTTATTTTGACACATATTATTAAACAAACTTTGTTTGCGAGTTTGTATTTTGTTTGGCACATTTGGTAACACGATTAATTATCGCTTTTGTGGCCTGGCGGTGACGATTAAAGCTGAGTAGGCAGATGTTTTGTTTGCAATTACTATAAAGGGAAACTTTTGAAAACACGTTCACGAATGTTGATGTAATCAAAGGCGGTTTGTAAATTGGAAATTGCTTGGTATGGAAATGTGTGAAGGGGGTCATTATTTCTTTTGATATTCATGAGTTCTGGTAATTACATGATGTAGTATTTAATGAATGATCCTTCATTATTTCAACAATCTAACAAAAAAAGTTACAAAGTAACCATGTCTCTATTACGTTTCCTTGTAAGAACAAAACCTAAACATGTGTCTTAAATTGTATGACAAGAAAATTAGAAAAGACAGTGACGACAAAAAACTTTTCATTCCAAATATGGAGCCAGCTATTGTACTCTGTCTGTCTGCAGGAGTTTGCACATGTCATGTCTCGGATCTGTGAACACAAGGTAGCAAAATGGCATGTCAGTGTGGAGAACATTGTACTTAACTAGTTTACTAGAGATCAGCAGTAAATCACAGCCCTGGAGGCAGTTTAGAACTGTAGTATGTGTTGAACATCATATACATTTGCTTTTTATGAAAGTGTAAATTATAATATTATTATTTGAATAAATATAATCAAATGATGTGTTTTTTTGGAGAACCTTGTACTTAACTAGTTGACTAAAGATCAACAGTGGTGTAAACCTGGTGGCAGTTTAGAACTAATATGTCTTGAACATCATCATATACATTTGCTTTTTATGAAAGTGTATTGTAGTATATAATTGTGTTATTTGAATAAATATAATCAAATGATGTTATTTGTTTTTTTTCCATCTGTTTTCCACAGTATAGTACAGTTACAGTAGTACGTTTTTTTACAATAACCAAACATTAGAATAATATTCATGTTGGCACGCAGCGTCTAAAAAAGTTTGATATGTTGACAAAGGCTTGATTTTGGGGCGACTTTTGAATTTGGGGCAAGTGACATTTTGGACAGGCAAGTGGATTTTGAACAGGGCAAGTGGATTTTGAAATGGGGGTCCATTGTTTTGCCATTACACTGGGATACCCGTCACAAGTCAACAATTTTCCATGGTTTTGGCGAAATGCTTGGCCAAAACTAAATTTGCTACAGGGCATTACAGGTCGCATAGCTTCCGAATTGGCAGGGCCTCTGACTTGGTGGCACAAGGTATCTCTATGTCACAAATAATGAAGTTAGGGCGTTGGCAATCACAAGCTTGCAAACTGTACATTCGTTAGTCAATAGTAATATACAGCTTTCCATGTCTAGGTAAAGCAGACTAGTATGCCCTTATTTAGTTCAAATTGTTAACATATACTTTTATTATTACTTTTCACCTCTGTTTAGACATATGGATATTGGGGGATTCAATCGCGTATTGGGCGGGCGACCAAGCACAATCAACTGGAAAACCCAACCTGAAAACAGGGAAGAGCATTGCGTGGCGTGGCATCAGTGGCCTGGGTTGGATGGGTCTCCGGAAAGCTATCGAAACAAAGGTCCTCCTTGACCAACCCCCTGAAATTATAGCAGTAAGTTTGGGGGGTAATGACTTGACGGCATTGTCTATTTGGCAAATGCACAATGCCGTGAACAGAGAGGTCAGATACCTCCGAACTGCCTTTCCAAAAACAGTTATTATATGGATTGATATATTACAACGTCGTGTTTGGGAAGGCGGCAAGGATTGGGATACGATAGAGGCAAAACGTAAACGGATCAATCGGCTTGGTCGCCAAATTGTAACAAATTCAGGGAAGTCCGATTTCAACTCAAATGATATAGCAGCAAACGAGGGGTTCTTCAGGGGGGACTGTGTTCACTTAAATCAAGTTGGGCTAGAATTTTTTCTAGACACCCTACGCGATGCCCTGCTGAGGAATATTTCTGGCTTAATATAAATTGATGTAAAGGTATTAATTTCCCATAGAATTTTTGGGGGAAATTTTAAAAAAAATTGTAGTTTTTTCAAAGTTTCTGTGGCGGGGAAAATCCTACCAGCTGAGAGTTGGTCAAGCATGCATATAACAATCTTTGGGGTAGAAAGGAAAAATATGTTAAACGTCTCATACTTCCTTATTTTATAACTTTTGAGTGGTTGTGGCCACCCTTCACGTGATGTTGTTGCTACGGCTTCATACCCATCACTGAACGGGGAACTACAATCAGCGGGCAAAATTCTAAAACTTATTAATTCCGACTAGGTTTTTGCCCTTGTGTTATGGTAATGCCTAGCTTTGCGTATTTGCCAGTGTTTGCCTTTGCAGCAATGATTGCGTTTTCTTGCCTATTGCGTTTCGCCTCGTCTATTTGTCAGAACACACTTGGCCAGTGGAATATTTGCTTTTTGCTTATTGCGTTTTGCCTATTGCGTTTTGCCTATTGTGTGTGGAATATCTCTAGTGTTCTAGTGTTCACCATGCTTGACCTACTCTTGGCTGGGGGAGTTTTACACAGACTTACCTGGTGCTTTAAGCATACCCAGGCATGTCTGTTTCGCGACCAATAACATCCATTATTTAAGACATTTATGTTTATATACATTTGTAATATCAACCTTTTGTACAAATGCATAATCTATTTACTGTGATTATTAGCACCCCCTGGTGATGTTCGCTCATAATAAATGAAACTGTAGAAATGAATAGTGTTAGTGTGTTTTGTTAATTTGAGTTATAAAATAATACTCATTATGTTTAAACTTAAAAAATAATGACTGTTATTTTTACAAAAATGAACTTCTAGTTGATGTTTTCTTGTATCTATGATATTGTTTACTTATCCAAGAATTTGGAATACCTCTGTTAACCATAAAAGACTGTGCCCAGAGCTGCAACAGGTGCTTGGTCAAACTAGTCTAAAAATAGCCTGGCACAGTCTAAAAATAGCTAGGCACAGTCTATTCCATTGGGATTCTGGGTACTTCCTTTTCTTGGAAACAGCCTCAAGGAGACAGCTTAAATTTGCTAATCCCCGCCCACCACACCCTGATATGTTGTTGAGTTTTTTCATTGCATACATCAGACCTTATTAACAATGCTGCCGCTTGCTAGTTTAAGAAATGTTTCTGCCGCTAGTTCTCATTATATTTTCAGGGTCAGCTAATCAATGTAATAGATGCAATATTTGGTACCAGTTCACCAGGGGGTGCTACTATTGAGTTAATCACCACCAACGAAACCATACAGACAATCAGCAAGTCACGCAGTAAGGAACCAGAGATGGGATTTACGAGTGTTTTGGACAAACTTATCCATCTACTGGTCTTTGAAACAGTCGTGGTTTTCTCAAATTACATTTGGTGTTACAGAAGTTACATTGGTGGTAGATCAATAGTGTGAAGCTGAAAACTGACAATCAGTCATGGTGTGGAAAAGCGTTAAGCAACTTTTTTACTCTTGTCCCGAATAGAAGAAGTGTTCGGGAAAAATCCTACCAGCTGAGAGTTGGTCAAGCATGCATATAACGATCTTTGGGGTAGAAAGGAAAAATATGTTAAACGTCTCATACTTCCTTATTTTATAACTTTTTAGTGGTTGTGACCACCCTTCACGTGATGTTGTTGCTACGGCTTCATACCCATCACTGAACGGGGAACTACAATCAGCGGGCAATTTTCTAAAACTTATTAATTCCGACTAGGTTTTTGCCCTTGTGTTATGGTAATGCCTAGCTTTGCGTATTTGCCAGTGTTTGCCTTTGCAGCAATGATTGCGTTTTCTTGCCTATTGCGTTTCGCCTTGTCTATTTGTCAGAACACACTTGGCCAGTGGAATATTTGCTTTTTGCTTATTGCGTTTTGCCTATTGCGTTTTGCCTATTGTGTGTGGAATATCTCTAGTGTTCTAGTGTTCACCATGCTTGACCTACTCTTGGCTGGGGGAGTTTTACACAGACTTACCTGGTGCTTTAAGCATACCCAGGCATGTCTGTTTCGCGACCAATAACATCCATTATTTAAGACATTTATGTTTATATACATTTGTAATATCAACCTTTTGTACAAATGCATAATCTATTTACTGTGATTATTAGCACCCCCTGGTGATGTTCGCTCATAATAAATGCAACTGTAGAAATGAATAGTGTTAGTGTGTTTTGTTAATTTGAGTTATAAAATAATCAGATTTCTAGGTTTTCATAGATAGTTTTATTTATTGTTTTCATCAAATAATTAATGTAGATTTAATGCTGTTTTTTTTATTGTATTGAATTAGTAATACAATATTTTTTTGTGTGTGATGTGTTACTTATATATTGGTATACTAGTGTAGTTCCCATTGTAAAATAGCTATAAGTGGTACAAACCAAAACGGAAATAACGTCAAGGCAAAATATATACCGATAGTTGGCAGTGGCTTGTCTTGAGTCGAGTAGAACTGAATGCAGACAAACCTCAGATATATCACCACACCCTGCTCATGCGGGCAGAGAAAGGTAATCACCGGCACTTTACACTGAAGACGTCGGAAGTAAAAACATGGAGATAACGGACGAAACTAGTGGGTGGTGTTGGAAAAAACTGCATGCAGATGAACCGAGATATACCACCACAGCCTGCACATGCAGGTAGAGAAACGTAAGGTATTGAATCACCGCCACTTTACACTCAGACGGAAAAACTGAAAGCAGACGAACCTCAGATATACCACCACACCCTGCACAATTCAATTATCCAGATGCATGTCAGTGTAATAAAACATTTACTTTAATACTCTAATCCCCTGATAAACAGACAATAAATGAAAACCTTAATAGTTTTAACAAAGATTCCAACCATTGTAGCCAATATATTCTATTTTTAACGGTATCACTAACTTAATATGAGTTTGTTTGAATAGTGTTTTACATCATTTTTAGCACATGTTAGGCCATATATGACGGTCAATTGTTTTTTGTGGTAGAGGCAGACCACCTCATTTTTCCTAGGTAAAACCAGTACCATATACATCCCGCCATCTGTAATAATCAAATTTAATATATGAAAAGATGACATCTCTAGACATTTGTAAAGTGAAATCATTCAGCGTAGAGCAGTTGGAAAAGTATTAGGTAATTAACCTATTCCAGCTTTTACTTTATCCAAATGTGTTTTCCCCCACATCTTTGGATTGGAACTGGACTACCCAATAATGACAATACCCGAAATAAGATGGTCAAAACTAAATAAACATGTTAAAATCTTGATAATAAACTATCACCTTTGAAACATCTTTAAAATATAGGGAATTAAACGATACCCCTGCAATGAAGAAAACTAGACGGGTGTTCCGCAGAACACGTGTGTCGCCTGTCAGCACTTTGTCGGTATAACAAGGTTTTTTGAACCCAGATAAATGACCTTGACAAACTGGCCCAAGTTTTCGTGAAGAAAAAAATGAGTATTTAACCCATATAATGACCTTCAGTGTGACTTGACCTTTATCTTTTAGTATGGTCATGTCGATGTTGTCATGGTGAGTATATATTGAAAGTTTGATGAAGAAATATCAAGAAATGAGAAAGTTATAGCCAACGTTAAGATTTTGTGAACAAAGAAATGAGTATTTAACCCATATAATGACCTTCAGAGTGACCTTGACCTTTACATTTTAGTGGTCATGTCGATGTTGTCATGATGAGTACATATTGAAAATTTGATGAAGAAATATAAAGAAATGAAAAGTTATAGCCAACGTTAAGCTTTCATGAAGAAAAAAACTGAATATTTAACACATATAACGACCTTCAGTGTGACCTTGACCTTTACATTTTAGTATGGTCATGTCGATGTTGTATTGATGAGTACATATTGAAAGTTTGATGAAGAAACATGAAGAAATGATAAAGTTATAGCCAATGTCAAGTTTTCGTGAAGGACTGACAGACGGACCCACGACAAAGTGATCCCTATGTATCGCATTTTTCTTCGAAAAGGCAACACAAAAATTAACACCACTCCGAAAAATCGCTGCTGTATGGTCTATATAGCATCTGTACATTAATATAAGCCATCATAAATAAAAGGATGGCAATTATAATAGCTTAACAAATTGAAAATAAGAATCATAATTAAAACAATAAATAAGAGCAAGATTTGAACAGGTGAGATCTTGAAACATTTGTATGAAGTGTAATGAAGGTTTGCTAGGATATATACTGACATATTGTCATCTAAGAGCAACATGGGATTGGAACGTTGAAATTGGAAGACACTTTCCTGTACTCCCTATGTATATAAACATATATATCTTTTTCGTATAATAAAACTCATGGATTTGACGTTTTATTTCTCTTTTTTGTCATTAAAAGACCTTTAAACTGATATGTAACACAAGTGTTTTGTTGCATATTAAAACATGTCCAATAGCAATCTGACACTACACTGGGAATGTATAGCAAACATGTTGGATGTACAAATTCAAAATCAATACCATGCAGATCACCTGAAGATTCATAAGCTATCAAATCACAATAAACATAGATTACTAATGAAACATGGATAACAGATTTATTTTTGGTTTAATAAAGCCAGACCCATAATGGAGAGAACCCAGAATTAATGTTCGTGTTTCTTCAACTGATTTCCAGTGTCTTAGTTGAATTAATTCATTCTGAAATTTGTTTATTATTTATTTTGGTAACCTTTTAATGTGTTTTGACACATAATTAAACAATATCTGTACTGTACAATGACTCGTTAACTCTATACCTATCGGTGGCACGTGCAAGAGCTGTTATACATAGGACACAATGCAATTTAAGTGCATTAGTTCTTGGGAGAGTTCATGAAATTAAAATTATTGAAACGATTGATTTGGTATATTTTGCAATAAATTATCAAATTCTATAGATCTGACTGTGTAATCTTCTAAGTACTAAGACTTCCAAAAACTCTATTAACTGTTTTATTTTAGGTTTTAGTAAGCAAAGTCTAGCTTTCAAAATATTTCGTGCAGCAACTCTAATAATTTAAAATTTAAAGAGATTAAACAATTCTTAACAAAATATTGGCCTTATTGTCAATGGAGCATATGTGGAATTATGAAAGAATACCTGAAAAAAAGTTTCGTATAATACAAGTTTGGTATTAAATTAAAGGGATACACGGCAATCTTGTTTATTTTCAAAATTCAGTCTTGTTAGTTTTACTCCAAATCTTCAACATTTACAAGTCATTTTTATAGGGACACAAGGCAATCATGATTTTTTAAAAACTCACGGCGTCCCATTAGTTTTTCTCTTAACTTGCATTTGTTCAATCATCAATATTACTTGTTACAATAGTTTAAAGCAAATTGTTTTTACATATTACTAACTTATTATAATATTGCACCAATAATATATTTAAAAACTGAAAAAAAATGAAGAAAATCGAAATCCCAAATTTTTATTTAATTATATGCAAGCAGTTTTAAAGTAAAAATGACGCAGGATAACTAAATCGAGGAACAAATTTTAATGTTTTAATAAAACCCAAGATTTAAGAATTAGGTTTGAAGTTAAAACAATAGATTTAAATCTCCAGATTGAGCATGGAATTACAATGATTGCGTCAATGGATGTTTGACGCGTCAGACATATAAACAACCGATGACGCCATCCAATAAAATGGAAGTACTCAGTGAATTGAAACCAGTTGACACCTCCCACTCGCCTACAAGTCTCACGTGACAAAAATCGATATCATTACATAACACTGAGTACATTTCACCTTTACGCTATTATATAGATGCTGTGGATTGTGAAAATAACTTCGGGCTTCCCCAGCAGTGATGGAACTTACTACTTTCAAAATAGCATATTCAAGGTATATCTCCTCAGCAATTCTACTGTAATACTGGCTGGTTTATATGCCTAAAGCACATCTCCGCCGGATTCAAATCAAGATTTATTTTCACACTCGTGTTTACATTCAGCCATCAAGGAAGGGGGCGGAGTTGAGCACGCGATGACACTGCGTCAGTATGAACGTAATTCCATGCTCAATCGTGAACGCCTGTACTAATTTCAATACTTGACATATACTTCAAGATTGCTGAGTGTCCCTTTAATGAGTATGTTATAACATTTATTTAAATATGTCCCTACAACAATTTACTTTTTGTGATCACAGGAAAGAGAAATGCTACAAATGTGCCCTAAACAGCAGACGGTAATAATAATTGTATACCAAATATGTTAACTTTCAAATTCAACTATTTGGCCCCTTATCTTAACTATCATTACCGGATGATCTTTTATATTCTACTATTTGGTCCCTTATCACATTTTATGTTACCTGATACTCATTAACCAAATCTGTTGTAACTTTTACCCTATCTTTTGTTGGTTCTACTCTTCTCTGCTTGCTGTATTGCACTGCACCAGTTGTATTTCTTGTCTATTGTTTGTATCACACACTTGCAGAGTTTCTGTTGCAATATGTCTGTGCTTTATTCAAAATCTGATCTATAAACGGTCGTTCCATGGGATTGACAACCATACACTCTCGAACAGTTTCTTCTATTGCACTAGTATATCTGCAAAGAAGAAAGCATTCCATATCACTGTCTTCACAAGGCTGAAAATCATAAAGAATACTGAACGAAACTCCTAACACTCCCATATCCTAAATATATTTGTTATTTTATGTGGTCTTGTAAAAAATGTTTATATGAGTCTATTTGAATGGTATACCAACATTACTGCGGGGAAAAAAATATGGAGGAGCTATATTCAAGCTCTATGCACATGCAAGTCAACAATTTTATTAAAATGACCGCTGTTTACGTAAACTGATAACATCCGAATTTTATACTACGGGACTAAGAAGTTCCGATTAGTATTCCTATAATTTAACCTACAACAAAGTACTATAATGCAGGGAACTAAAATTCCACTCATCTGCTCACCATGACGAGTGCTCTTTGATGCAGGATGAGTAGAAGTTCATATAAATTCTTTAACAATTTATCAATCTGACCGTTCAAATATTACATAGGACGAGTAACTCGGAAATAATTTTTCCTGCGATATAATGTATATTTCATGTAAAGACAAAGAGCCAACCTTCCCAGTATCATTTTTTGTTGTACATTTTTTAAAACCCAACAGTCTGTCAGGAGAGACAGATGTCATGAGACCATCTGTTTCTAAGATCACTGACCCCTGACCTGTAACCCTTTCTCTAACAACATAATACAACACAACTTACCCAGAATTGTGTGGAAATGTGAGATTATCAGACATCACAGCCAATGCTATACTGTCTCCCCTCTGGTAAACCTTTTCATAAGGAGACTCCAAAAATGCCATAGCATACAGTGTACATCCTAATGACTGAAACAGAGAACAGCAGCTTTATGTGTATGTTGTCAAAGAATAATAACACTAGGTAATCGGTGTGAAATCTAATGCAGGTTATTCACAGATCTGAGGCTACATGTTTCATGAAAATCCATCCAGTACTTTCAGAGGAGTAGTCGCCACGAAAAAGTTTACGGATGGACAGACGGATGATGCACCATGGCATCAGCTCTGGGGAAACAAACCTATTTTTAGATCTGTTCAAGAAAATATCTCAGAAAAATAATTATCTACAAGTTTTCAAACAAGTTTTTCGAACAATAAAAGAAAGGAAAATAAAGCCTAACTTAGTTTTAAGGTTTATAGTCACAATCTAGTGGACTGTGCGTGTGCTTGGTTTTTGGTGCAGTTTATTGTATGCCGAACATTTCTGAATATTTCAGAGACATAACCACGGTTGGGCTGGAATCAAAATTATGACCCCTGGTTCACCATTACATGGGGGGTGGGGGCAAGATGAGAAAAGCATAAATACCCATATATCGGTCCTCTCATCCACATTGGTTCCAGGTTCTACGTTAAACAGCTCCGGTGCCCTGAACAACATGGAGCATCTCTCCTCTGCCTCATCCTGTCAAACATATACACACCTAATAAATAATTAAATAACTTTCTTTTGACTTACAGATCCCCACTTTGATTAGGGCTTCCACTAAGGTTCAAATTTAGGAAGTTCGAACTTCCTGTATATCAAATTTGGAAGTTCATGGGGAAAATTTAGGAAGTTCCAATGTTTGAGCATGGCATTCATACTCGGTCTTTGAGTCAGTGATTCCGCGTGGTGCTCGGAAACAACACATCTTAATTGTTAAAAAGAAAAAAATCTATATGTTTATAAAAGAAAATATTTGATGACATCATTATATAAACAGTTTCAAACTAAAAATAATTTGCCTTTGCGTGCCATACCCCACCCACAAGTTTTATACAGTGAATTACATTTTGCAAACAATTTTCAATTTATCAGTCCAGGAAAGCTTTTAAATTGGCATACATTAATGAAAGGTATGTAAAACTGTCAAGTGTAGGAATAAATGTAACAGATTCTTTAATTTACTATCAAAGCAATCGATTGTTTTTGCCAGTGATAATTTCACTTCCGTGTTTAGTCTCCATTCGCGAAGAGTTCTTTCCCCTAGGTTAGAGATTATTAAATATTGTTTGTCTATCAGTAATTCGTTTCTATTTGTAACTTTGATAAATACATAGAAAATGACACAAAGATATAAAAGAAATAGCCTAAAAAGTATAATGTGTTTGTGTAAGGAGTTTCAACTTTGTGGTTAATGAATATAAATGAAGCAATTTGGCATCGAGATTATACTGCTACTTTCATTTTGTGAAATGCGCGGCTAGGCCAATTATCTAATTAACACTCTCTCCTCTCACCGGCCACGCCTGTGACCCTTGATAAAAACTGGACAAAACCGGTTTTACCTGTCAATTACAGGCTCCACTGAGTTTTAACTTGTTACGTCAGCAGTCTCAAATGAAATTAGATTAGATCGGCGGGGCTATAATCGGTAATTTACAGATTATGGGACGTCCGTAGTAAAGAACCGCGGCGTACTTTGAAGTTTTTGGAAGTACACTGTACGCCTTTGATGTTAATTTTCGCCGTACAACTATGATTTTTGGACGTAATTTACGGCCGTACGCCCGTTAACAAAGCCCTGTTTGATTAGTGTAGGATTTCAAGATTTAACAAGAGCACCGCCAACGGTGCAGACGCTCAACTTTGGTGAAAGTACAATTGAAAAACAAGGTTTCCATCAATTACATACAAGCTTTAACCATGATTTTTAAGGGCTTATCCATTAAAACATACCCGGGACCCTAGGACGGCAATTTAATACAAACCTATGGGTGAACCCTATTTTCCGAAATTTGGTTCTATGCCTGGGTGCTTTAAAACAAATTTCGCATCTTTGCATAGGTGTAATTTTCACGATCATGCTATTTTCACACATCAACGTAAAAATGGCCGCGAACGCCGCTCGGACAATCTCGGGACAATCAGACTTTTCAAACAAAAATCCAACCAGAAACAGTGTTTTATTGTTGAAAATCAAAAAGTTCTCTCCCTTGATGAAAGTTCATCAATTTGAAAGTGCCATGATTGAAACCAATCGCATTACAGCTTTCATATTGATATTGAGTGGTCATGCAAATTTGTCACGTTGGACAGAAGAAGGAAGATCACTCGAATATAAAGTTTGAACGATGATTTCCTTTTCATATTCTTATTTTTCGATGAATTGCTGCATTATCTTTTTCTGCTTTTAGTTCATTTTTAGCAAGTCTGTATCACAACTTGACAGGTGATCCGCGGAACACGTGTGTCGTCTGTCAGCGCTTTGTCAGTAAAACAAGTTTTTTTGACCCAGATAAATGACCTTGACAAACTGGCCTGACTAAGTTTTCATGAATAAACAAATGAGTATTTAACCCACATAATGACCTTCATTGTGACCTTGACCTTTATATTTTAGTATGGTGATGTCGATGTTGTCATGATGAGTATATATTGAACGTCTGATGAAGAAATATCAAGAAATGAGAAAGTAATAGTCAACCTTAAGTTTTCGTGAAGAAAAAATGAGTATTTAACCGATATAATGACCTTCAGTGTGAACTTGACCTTTATATTTTAGTATGGTCATGTTGATGTTGACATGATGAGTATATACTGGAAATCTGATGAAGAAATATCAAGAAATGAGAAAGTTAAAGCCAACGTTAAGTTTTCAGTTTTCGTTAAGTTTTCAGTTTTCGTGGAGAAAAAATGAGTATTTAACCCATATAATGACCTTCAGTGTGACCTTGACCTTTATATTTTAGTATATGAGTATATATTGAAAGTTTGACGAAGAAATATCAAGAAATGAGAGTTATAACCAACGTTAAGTTTTTGTGAAGAAAATGAGTATTTAAACCATATAATGATCTTCAGTGTGACCCTGACTGTTATATGTTGATAATGATATTGTCATGATGAGTACATATTGAAAGTTTGATGAAGAAATATCAAGAAATGAAAAAGTTATAACCAACGTTAAGTTTTGTTTTTGTGAAGAAAAAAACGAGTATTTAACCCATATAATGACCTTCAGTGATCTTGACTTTTATATTTTAGTATGGTCATGTCGATGTTTCCATGAGTATATATTGAAAGTCTGATGAAGAAATATCAAGAAATGAGGAAGTTATAGCCAACGTTAAGTTTTCATGAAGAAAAAAATGTGTATTTAACCCATATAATGACCTTCAGTGTGATCTTGACCTTTATATTTTAGTATGGTCATGTCGAAGTTGTCATGATGAGTATATATTGAAAGTTTGATGAAGAAATATCCAGAAATGAGAAAGTTATAGCCAACGTTAAGTTTTCGTGATAGACTGACGGACGGACGACAAAGTGATCCCTATGTATCGTACTTTTGTTCGAAAAGGCGACACAATAAATGCCTAAAGGGCATTATTAACAATAGTCGCAGCAATCAAAATGAGTGTTTTCGGTATTATTTTTGTTACAGCAAAGTCTTGATCAAGATGCTTTTATGTATTGAATATACTTGCATACATACGAAACCTTCAATAAGCATTTAAATCTCATGAAAAGAAACCAAAAGTCGAATTTAAATAGACTTTCCTGTTGAATATTATATTGGGCCAGTCAATTTTGAGCAGGGCTAGTGATTTTACCCAAATACTAGACCGGTGGGCCAGTAAACTAAAACATTAATTTCTAGCCATCACTACCAGCTTTGTTTACAGGCGGTACAAACAGGATTCTCACAGGTGAACCTGACTATCAGTTACCAGGCTGTTTATGGTCCCTAAAGGGTGTTTATGATACATGTAGGATAAAGCAACATTTTAAAATGCATATATGACCCAATTCAATATATATTTTCATTTTTTTCATTTTAAGCAATTGTTTTGATCACTTTTAAACACCAGTCACTATTTTAACCGTTACTATATAAAGTATTGATAATGTAATACCTAACTTACTTGCGACTGGCGCATAGAACAAAATAGTACGATATTAATAGAATTGAAAGGTGTTTTATTTATATATTCACAACTCAATTATTCAAAATCCAATATTTAAATAAATGGTGCCCAATATTAAGTGTAAGATGGTCCAAACTGCCTCTTTTTTTTTCTTCAATAGTTTTGTTAAACTGCACTCAAAAAATCCTCTTTTAGAACTCAATATACTATGTTGGTCAGGCACAAGTTCCTCATTTCTAATAACGAAAACTGTTTTTAAATATGGAGACAAATAAATACTATACAGTATTCATATTTGACTACAAACCTGTAGGGCCTGTGCCTCTGACCTATTTCGTATTTCCACTCTTGCTTTGTTGGCTGATCCCAAGTCCATCAAGATTGCCTCCCCTTCATCACTGATCATAACATTGCCAGGTTTAATATCTCTATAATATACATCATCACATTGCCAGGTTTAATATCCCTATAATATACATCATCACATTGCCAGGTTTAATATCCCTATAATATACATCATCACATTGCCAGGTTTAATATCATTATAATATACATCATCACATTGCCAGATTTAATATCCCTATAATATACATCATCACATTGACAGGTTTAATATCCCTATAATATACATCATCACATTGCCAGGTTTAATATCTCTATAATATACATCATCCCATTGCCAGGTTTAATATCCCTATAATATACATCATAACATTGCCAGATTTAATATCCCTATAATATACATCATCACATTGCCAGGTTTAATATCCCTATAATATACATCATAACATTGCCACGTTTAATATCTCTAGTATAATATACATCATCACATATATTGCCAGGTTTAATATCTCTATAATATACATCATCACATTGCCAGGTTTAATATCCCTATAATATACATCATCACATTGCCAGGTTTAATATCACTATAATATACATCATCACATTGCCAGGTTTAATATCCCTATAATATACATCATCACATTGCCGGGTTTAATATCCCTATAATATACATCATCACATTGCCGGATTTAATATCCCTATAAATATACATCATCACATTGCCGGGTTTAATATCCCTATAATATACATCATCACATTGCCGGGTTTAATATCCCTATAATATACATCATCACATTGCCGGGTTTAATATACCTATAATATACATCATCACATTGCCGGGTTTAATATCCCTATAATATACATCATCACATTGCCGGGTTTAATATCCCTATAATTTACATCATCACATTGCCGTGTTTAATATCACTATAATTAACATCATCACATTGCCGGGTTTAATATCCCTATAATATACATCATCACATTGCCGGGTTTAATATCACTATAATATACATCATCACATTGCCGGGTTTAATATCCCTATAATATACATCATCACATTGCCGGGTTTAATATCTCTATAATATACATCATCACATTGCCATATTTAATATCCCTATAATATACATCATCACATTGCCAGGTTTAATATCCCTATAATATACATCATCACATTGCCAGCTTTAATATCTCTATAATATACATCATCACATTGCCAGGTTTAATATCTCTATAATATACATCATCACATTGCCGGGTTTAATATCTCTATAATATACATCATCACATTGCCAGGTTTAATATCCCTATAATATACATCATCACATTGCCGGGTTTAATATCCCTATAATATACATCACATTGCCGGGTTTAATATCCCTATAATATACATCATCACATTGCCAGGTTTAATATCACTATAATGTACATCATCACATTGCCAGGTTTAATATACATCATCACATTGCCAGGTTTAATATCCCTATAATTTACATCATCACAGTCCCAGGTTTAATATCCCTATAATATACATCATCACATTGCCGGGTTTAATATCCCTATAATATACATCATCACATTGCCAGGTTTAATATCCCTATAATATACATCATCACATTGCCAGGTTTAATATCCCTATAAATATACATCATCACATTGCCGGGTTTAATATCCCTATAATATACATCATCACATTGCCGGGTTTAATATCTCTATAATGTACATCATCACATGACCAGGTTTAATATCCCTGTAACATACATCACCACATGACCAGGTTTAACATTCCTGTAATACGCATTACCACATGACCAGGTTTAACATTCCTGTAATATACATTACCACATGACAGGTCTAATATCCCTGTAACAAACGTAACATCATCACATGACAGGGCTTTTCCTAGGAGTGCCACGGGGCCAAATAACGGCCCTTCCCAATGGCAAAACCCCACTAATTTCACTCACTCCACACACTCATTTCAGTAACTGATTGTTGTTATCACTTTAACAGGTTCAAATCATTATTTAAATGATAATTGTTCATAATGTACTAATTTCCCAATTCGATCTAGGGGTCTTTTCCCCAAAATACCAAGGAAAAGCCCTGCATGACCAGGTTTAATATCCTTAAAACATACAGGTACAGTACTTATCACATTACCGTGTTAAGTATTTTCGAAACGCAAGCAAGCTATAATTAAATGGTCTGTCACACTGGCTCACCTGTGGGCATATGGAGGATTGTGAGTATGGAGGACCTTCACGGCTTTACATACACCCAGGAACAGCGACCATATATCCTCTTCCCTTATGACATCAGATTTTTTCCTTAGTCCGTCTGACTTCTCTTGAATTGAACCTCTCTGAAATAACGTTACAGAATAATAAATTGCACATGGATTCAGGATTTCACAAAGCATGTCATAAACAATTTTCTAGCTGATTTTACAAACATTTTTTTCCATTTTAAATATCCCTATGCTATACTCTACCTTTAATCCTGCCTAAACAAGATTTGGAAGGTTAGAAAGGAATTTCATAAAAAAAAAACGACATTAAAAAGAAAAGCTAATCTCCTGATTATCTCAACAAAATGAAAACAGACTGTCCTAACTAAGACCCTAGTCCCATTACCACATTGTGAACCTGAGCTCAGTTGAGAGAAATATCCCTTTAAAATGTCTACACACTCCCTACATTCCTAGATTACACCGCACAAAGAACACTGTTTAAATAAGCCAATCGGTTTCGTAGTTTTTTTATGAAATTCCTAATGAGTGGATAAGACAAATACAATGTACCTGTAGAACTTACCCTGTAAAATGGCATGACTAGCAACACTTCTGTGATGTCATCGTTTGATTGAACATGCGTGCCTACAGTTATCATAGAATACTCTTCCAGTGGTACAAGATTGCGGTGTTTGAATGACTTCATGATCTCTACTTCCCGCATGGCTACCCTTTCGTCAAGTTTTCCGTGGCATGTTATACGTTTAAGCGCATAGAGCTTGTGGGATCTAGCGTCTTCAAGAAGGTCCACTAGACTGAAGCCTCTGAAATTGAAAACAGTGATCGACACAATACAGATATAAGTAGAACATGGGACACGGGTGCCCCACTTTAATGCTGTCAGTGACAAAACAAAATGTGTTATATCCAGTGAGAATGTCAAGGTTATTCTCACAGACTTTCTCAAGTAGGAACATGTTACTATCACTTAGACGTTCGGCTGAATGACGTTTGAAAGCTAAATGGCTGTTACTGTGTAAGAATCTTAATCAACTAACTTAACAAGAGAAAAACAAGAACCGATGAATGCTCCCCAAAATGTATCCTCAACTTATCATATGGCCTTGTATCATCCAGAAGTTTTCAATTTGCAGTTCCATTAGTAGATTATGCTCTGGATAAAAATTCTAAGTAAAAAATTACAAAGGGCAACTAGACAGGGTTGTCTCCCCCCATAATTTATGAACCAACCTGGCTGAAAGTTGCGCTCTGCATGTCGTCTCAATATGTTGAGCATTTGTGCAAAGTTATTTCAAAATTCCTCAAGTGGTTCAAGAGATATGGAGTGGACACAAGATCTAGTGCATATGACCTTCAAGTGTGACCTTGACCTTGAACGGACGTGGCTGGAAGTTGCGCTCTGCACGCCATCTCGATACGGCGAACATGTCTGGCAAGTTATTTCCAAATCCCTCAAGCGGTTCAAGAGATATGAAATATAGTGCTTATGACCTTCGAGAAGGTATTGGTGGAAACACGAAATATAGTGCATATGACCTTCGACCTCTAAGTCCTTGAACGGACGTGGCTGGAAGTTGCACTCTGCACATCGTCTCGATATGGTGAACATTTGTGGCAAGTTATTTCCAAATCCCTCAAGCGGTTCAAGAGATATGGAGGAGACACGAAATATATTGCATATGACCTTCGACCTCTTAGTGTGACCTTGACCTTGAACGGACATGGCTGGAAGATAGGCTCTTCACTTCATCTCGATACGGGGAACATGTGTGGCAAGTTATTTCCAAATCCCTCAAGTGGTTCAAGAGATATGAAATATAATGCATATGACCTTCGAGAAGGTCTTGGAGGAGACTCAAAATATAGTGCATATGACCTTCAACCTCTAAGTGAGACCTTGAACGGACATGGCTGGAAGTTGCGATCTGCAAGTCGTCTCGATATGGTGAACATTTGTGGCAAATTATTTCCAAATCCCTCAAGCGGTTCAAGAGATATGGTGGAGATCGACTTGTGACGGACAGAGATCCAGACAGACAGACATCCAAGCTAAAAACAATATTTCTCCCCAGTATGAGGGGAGACATAATAACTCTAATTTGAATGATGAGAGAGTTACAGTTCTTGCACTCTGCACTTCCACTCATTGCCCTCAATTCATAATTGTGTGAAGTTTCACTGCAGTCCCATCAGTAGTTTTGAAAATATGCTACGGACAAAAATTCTAAGTATAAAATTACAAAGGGCAATAACTCTAATTCTATTGTAGAAATAGTAATGCTTCTTGCATGCTGCACTTCCTCTCATTGCCCTCTATAATTATGTGCAGTCACATCAGTAGTTTTGAAGATATGCCCTGGACAAAAATTCTAAGTATAAAATTACAAAGGGTAATGTAAATTTTTAACGTACTAAGTGTGATTAGCAGGTGAATGACATTCATATTGGTAGGAAAATACTTATGTCATATAAACACTATAGTTGTATGTCAGTCTTCACGCTAATTTTTTCGCAGCACTTGCCCATTGGGGCAAGTTAACTAGCAAAACCACTTGCCCGAAAGCTTTTTAACTTGCCCGAATTTGTATAGTATTTTCTAAGGAACAAAAAGAAAACACATTTTGTTAGTATTGTTTCTTTTATTTTCTGTCAAAATTTCATATCTTATTCTCTGAAAGAATAAATCAATGAATAAACTAGGTCCTCCGTCATTTCAAGGTCCCCATCATCATCTTCATGAATCCAATTAACCATGAGTGCACATCTGTGGTGATTTATAATTGGGAAAAAATCTGAATTTTCCGACAACTTTTCAACTGATCTCGCTTGAAAAGCAATCAATCGCCAGAAAAACAATGAGACGTCGAGTGCATCTTTTATGTGCAGAGTTGACACGACTGATAAATACAATGAATAAATTTCGAAACAAATACACATCTCAAAATTTTAATTGCATTTAATCACAAGTTTTGTTCGTTTTTGTTGTCCTAAAGTCAACAGTTTTCTACCGACATACATTTTTACTAAATACCCATAATCCTTAGCCATGTATGTATCTTTTAACAAGGCTGCACTAATAACGGGTTTATGACCCGGAATTTTTTACCGTTTTTTTTCCTGATTATTTCTGACTAAAGTACCCATCGCTGTAATAATAAACATCAGAATAGTAAAATTTGTTCCAAAGAAAGACTAATTAAAAAGAAAATTATAATTTCCAGAATAATTACTAATTGAATATTATGTTCAGTCGCCGCGAAGACAGTAATAGGAACCGCCATATAACTGTCCTGACCCAGTATACATAATCCGGGCAATCAAATTTTCCCACATCCGCTTTCCAAAACAAAACAAAAAGTCTTCTGCTTCGATTTTTTGTAAATTATTGAATAATTATGCATTAAAATGACTGCAATTAGAAAAAGTTGCACCTTTTACCTGTGCAGTTTTTACTCGGCAAACTT